>CM014730.1:78793016-78848603 GCA_004329165.1 Spatholobus suberectus | reverse complement strand
TTAGCTCATTAACAAATCACTAAATCAAATGTTTATTATTAGGTCAAAACCAATAATTAGTTATCAGTTTGCAATTTTATTTTCTTAGAATTTCTCAAACTCAGGGGCTAACATGATAAAGCCTATTAAATCCTAAAAACAGTCTTATTCCTGTTCTTTTGAATATTTAAGGTTTAATTAATTTTGGTCTTTATATATGCGCTAATTTTTTATTGTAGTCTTTATACTTAAAAACTTTACACTTTAATCTTTATACGAGCAATTTTTTTATGTGTTTAGTCCCTCTTGTTAGTTTTCTAGCGGTTGTAAAACGGTTACAAAATAGAAGGGTAAAGACTAAAACAAAAAAAATTGTTTGTATAGGACTAAAATGTAGATTTTTAGATATAGAGATTGAAACAAAAAATTGATCCAAATATAGGAACAAAAAGATTAATGAAACTAATATTTAATTAATTAGTTGTATAAAAAATTTGAGAATTTGATATTACAAATTTTGATGAGTAAATGTGAGATTTAAAGTATTAAAATGTGATTTAAATATATGAAATTTAAATTTACTTTGTGAAATAAAAAAAATTGGGGTTTTAAAACGTCTAGAATGAGTAATTTGAAGTTCAAGACCTTGCAAATTATTGCCAAAGGTGTGCAAATTGGTTAGATGAAGCAAAAACATGAATTTTGGATCCCAGAAGCTAGAGAATCAATTATCATAGGAAAGCCAATTCATTGGGTCATGTGGAAAGCTTGAATAATGGTTTAAAAAGGTTAGATAATGAATTGAAGTTGATCAATTGATAATGGTTTTCGTGTTGCACCAAAGAATTTAAAAGAACTTGTTGTTCCTTATATTAATAATGTATAACTCAACTATAAATTCAGTGTTTTTAAAAGTCATAATTTATAATTAATTAGTAGCGCAAATTTTTTATACATAACTGAAATATAAATTGTAAGATCATTTACAAAATAAGTGCTATTGAGGCTAATGGAAAATAAATACTTGTAGATTTATTTGGTAGTCAAGATATAATAGAATAAATAGGATATAAGGACAGGATAAGAATAAAAAATGACAAGAATATGATAAACTTTAATCTTATCTAATGTTGGTACATATCAGAAATTATTGTATTATCAAATTATTTTTTTATTTATATAGTTTCTTTTCTTAAAATTATAAAGACTTATTAATAAAAAAATATAAAAATTATATAAGATTTTTAAAATTATAAGTATTATTCAAATATTTTTCTTTAAAAATTATTTGAATAATAATTATTTAATTTTTAATATTAATTAATAATATACTCTAAGTTTACATGAAAAAATTATTATGAATATAAATATAGGGTAATGTGTGTGCGTGTGTGTGTGTGGGTTAGGACTCATTAAAATTAAGTGTCAAAGTTTGTCAAATTATACCTTCAATAATTTTTTTGTAGAATACAAATTTAACCAATCCAACTATTAAATTATGTGATATTATCTTCATGATCATGTATATCAAATTTTACATCATTTGGACTTTTCTAGATATGTTATAGAATGTTAAATATTTACATATATTTTAATATCATATTGTATGTTAAAACAAAGTGATGTGATGAACTACTAAATAATTTTAGAATTTTATGAATTTTATAGTCTTAATCTAATTAATAAGAACATCAATTTCAACAGTCGGATTAGTTAAATTTGAATTTTACAAAAATTTATTGAAGATGTAATTTAACTAACGTTGACATCTAATATTAACAGATCTTGACCCTTATATATATATATATATAATTGCTATGTACACCTCACTTATTTTTTAGTTGGAATACATAGTAAGCTACACCATTAGTGTATTTTAAGATAATCATAGTTATAACATGCTAATGTACTTCTACTAAAAAATAGTGGGTGTACATTAGCAAACCCACAAGCATGTGCTAGTGTCAACACCAATTTTATCTGGGTTAAAGCTTTTTAATTGAATTTTAAAAAAAGAGGTTTATAATAAAAAGAGAGAAAATAAATTTTATTAAATAATATAAAAAGAGAAAAAAAGTTGGGCTCAATTTTTGTTTTGTTCTTGGTCTTACATGCCTTGGAGGCCCATACCTAATACAAAAAAGAAAAACGAAAATGGAAAATACAAAAAAAAAGAAACGATCGGAAACCACTTTTCAAAATTTAATAAAAATAAAAAACAAAAATTGAAATTGGGGAAGGGGTAAGGCATTGATGCCTGTTTAAAATGAGTTACGAAGAAGGGGGGGCGGGGGGGGCGGGCTTTTTCACGTTTGGGTCACGGAAAAGAGGAAGAGGTGGAAAATTGAGGAAGCAGAAAGGGGGATACGAAAAACAAAGAGAGAAGCCATGTTGAGGGAAGAAGAGAAGGAGAACATAGATTGCAGCAATAATCTAGTCTCTATTATGCTCAGTTCTCAACTGCAATTGTAGAGCCTCTGTACGCTCGAATGTTTGTTTTATTGATATAAACTGTTTCAATATCAGTCCCAGGATTACGAACATTATACCATTCACACACCAATGCACTGATTCATAATCACAAATAGAGACATACATCGATTCGTTCTCAAAATCACCATAATAATATAGAATTCAGCACATACATTGGTCTTTTTTTTATATCACAAATCTGCACCTTGTATTCATTCTTCATTGAATCCAGAATCCACATCAATGTTCATTGTTCATGAAAATTGAAAAATATAATAAAAGCCAGTTGCTGAGGACTGCATCTGAAAATCGATTCGGATCCATCGATCCTTTTGTTCCGCTGTTTCTCGCATCCACAGCTTACTAAGACGCTTCCTTCGTGACACAAAGTGGCGCCAGCAGGTTGCATCATCCCCGGAGGCCTTCGGGATCCATGAATCCAAACTACTGCATCGCCGCACCACCGCGCACGCCCTCCATCATCGGCGTTTCCACCGTCAACCACCATCTATCTACCCTTACACGAGAACTCCGTCACCGTGCCGACTACATCGCCTCTGCCATGACGCGAGTCGTTTTCGTCCTAGTATCACCATGGTGTATTCCCGCATCTTGGAGACCATGCGGCGCTGCTAGGTGAGGTTGTTATGTGAGAGAATGGGGATGAAGGGTGGCATTGCCCCTTTTGGGCTTACGTTATGAATTGGAAAGGATGGGTCTGGTCCATTCCCTTTTTATCAAGATCAATTAAATCCAATTCAGCCTTCGTGGAGGTCATTTTTTTTTAGACTCTCGTTAATCTAGTTTTTACGAAAAAGAATAATAGCTTGTGGTATTATTTGTTGAAGTGATAAAAGCCATGCTGTGTGCATCACGCCCTGATATCCTTTTTAACGTAATACCATCACTTTTTCTTGCATTTAGATCAATAAACAATTCTTTTTTTATATAAACATAAATAATATATAGGTTTAGTAATTAGTACATGTTGGGTTTAGGATCCACTTGAATATATTTGTTTTATCTAAGTTTAAGATTAATTAATAAGATGTTAATAGTTTTTTTATAAAAAATAAATAAATTAAAAATAAACTTAGTAATTATTCATATTGGGTCTAGGATCTACTTGATATCACAAAAGCTTTATCTAAGTTTAAGTTTGATTAATAATTTGTTATTTGCTAATTCTTTTTAATAAATAAAAATGTAAACTTAGTAATTTTCATATTGGGTTTAGGATTCATTTGAATATCACGAAAGGCTTTATATAAAGTTTAAGTTTAATTAACATTTTGTTTTAATAAAAATAAAAATAAAAATTTAGTGATTTATCTTGTTGGGTCTAGGCCATACTTGAATATCACAAAATTTTCTATAACTTTGTTTTGTAGGGAGTATTTCACATCTATTAGGCCGCCTATCGTTGTGAATAATACTCTATAATATTTAAGATTTAATATCTTGATAATCCTTAAAAATAGTAATAGAAATAACAAAAAAAATAAAAAAATAAAACTAAAAAATCAACCCACAAAACGGTTTTCTATCAAAAAACTACGTGAGTCTGATTTCCTCATTGTACCGGAGGATACGTAGGAACAGGAGCCCACTCCTGTCAATCTCAAAAACCATAAAAACAAATAGTAATAATTAATAATCCTTTTTTAAAATAAAATAAATCTATAATTTAAATAAAATATATAAAAAAATAGGATTAATAATTTTATAAGTAAGGGGATAAGACATTTAACATTTTCACATGTAAGTTAAAGGGTAAACCGTTTTTATAATGGACGTCATAGGGTGTTAACACCTTTTCCTATGCGTAATTGACTCCCGAATCCAATCTTTGGTTCAAGACCATTTTTTAGGTTTTTTCCTTGTTTTCCCTTAATAAACTATGGTAACGACTCCTCTGTTTTTAATATCATTTTTCGCCATTCTGCCGTGACCCTGGTTGCGATAGCTAGTATACACCCACTTATTTTTAATTGGAGTACATTAGCAAACTACACTATGGATGTATTTGAAGATAATCTTTAGTTTTAACTTACTAATATACTTTAACTAAAATCTAGTAGGTATACATTATCAAATTCCATATATATATTAAAAACACTTATGTGAGAACATGAAAACAATTAATAACAACCATTGGATAAGATTAAAAAAAAAATAGACCATCGAGATTAAAACCCAATAATAAACAACCCTAAATGCTAAACTCATTTAAAATCACAACCACCACTATCGTCGCTACTGCCACTACCAACAATAATGACGATGGGATGACAATGGTGATAATGGTGGTAGTTGCAGCAACGACAATGATGATAATGGTAGTCTCATTTAAAACCACCACCACTATCGTTGGTGGCAGTGATGGTGGCGATGGGGTGGTGGTGACAACGACAGTGGTCGTTGTGGTTTTAAATGAGTTTAGGGTTTAGGATTGTTTATAATTAGGTTTTAATCCTGACAGTCTATTTTTTTAATCTTGATCCAACAGTTGTTATTAATTGTTCTTATATTCTCACATAAGTAAATGTTCTCACAGGAGTCACTCCTTATATATATATATATATATATATATATATATATAGGGAACGTTTTAAATGAGAAACTTTTACAATGAGAAAATGAGAACTTTTAATGATAGCCCTTGAATCATAATTAAAACAAATTTGTGGTTGGGAATAAAACCTAATTAATCACTTCTTATGAAACCACATTGTCACTGTCTCCATCGCCACCGTCATCGTCACCGCTGTTGCAGTGGTGGCGCAACAGCGGGTGGCGCAACAGCGTGGCGCAACAGCAGTGGCGATGACAGTGGTGGTGGTGGCAGTAGCAGGGTAATGGTGGTGGCGGTGATGGTGGCGGTTGCGGGGGCAGTGACGACATCAGTGGTGGTAGTGATGGCGATGGCAACAGTGGTAACAATGGTGGTGGTAGTGGCGGTAGCGATGGAGGCAACAACAATAGTGGTCTCATAAAAGGTGTTTAATTGAGTTTTAATCTCAGCCGTTCATTGTTTTTAATTGTAATCTAATGACTACTATTAATATTTCTCATTTTTCATTTTAAGAAGTTTCTCATTTTAATATATATATATATATATATATATATATATATATATATATATATATATATATATATATATATATATATAAAGAGAGAGAGAGAGAGAGAGAGAGAGAGAGAGAGAGCATATCTAGTGAGAAGGTTATATTTATATGAGAGTGAGAGGAGTAAATCTGGACCATACAACCATACATGGATGGTTATGATTTAATGTTATGTGACCACTTAAAAAGTTATGTGACTTTTTAAAAAACTCACATGACTTTAAATGTTTTGATCTTGACCATTTATGACAAGATCTAATAATCAATATTTATTCCTCTCACTCTCATATAAAAAAAGCCCTCTCACTAGATACGTTCCCTATATATATATATATATACTTCCTAATTCAACTCCTCCATCAGGATAAGAAATATATTGGACCAATAAGATAGGATAAAGGGTAAGATAAACTTATCATATTTTATTGGTGCAACAAACATATGATTATAGCTAGATAAAATAGTTATTTTATCATATATTATTATATCCTAACTATTAAACAAACCCTTAATAGATAGTGTGGTATCATGTCTCTATATTCATAAAATGTATTCTCAAATCAAATGATAGAATTAAGGATATAAATAAGTTGAATTAAGTCAAATATTTAAAGTTTATGCTTAATTTATAATAAAAATAAGGGTTGTGTAACTTGAGAATGGATCCTCTCTAGCAAATTTGTCTCCATCCTCTCTTTGACCACAATTATAGTCATAGGTTAAATCCAATGGTCTAAAAGGCAGAGTTGATAAAACTTAAAAAAGTGAGGCCAAAACAAGTTGTAACCGTGAGATACATCTGTAAGGCACCAATTGCAAAATAAGGCGTCACTTTCAGCTGAACAAATATTACATTTTCAAAAGAGCTAATAAACTCAGACCTTAGCCATGCTCTCAAGTGTCTAATAAAACTCACATTGCAATCCATAACTTCAAGACTTGGAGCTTTTTCCACAAACGGGTTGATGGAGCATCAAATTGTCTGAAGAACATGAAAAATTGTTTTGATAGGTAAAAAAACTAATTCCAAAGCCGCGAGAACAACCATTGATTCCCTCAACAACGACTTCATGATTCCTCTTCTTGATCCCTTCAATACCTTCTTCAAACTGATTACTCATTGAGAGATTGTTAGCTGTGTTAAAAAAAGTACACTTGTTATTGAATTTCTGCATCATGTCAAATGCCTTATATGGAGAGAGAGTAGATAATTTACGTAATGTAAGATAGTAACTAAATATCTACGTAATGTGAAATGTATCGTATCAGTGTGTGTTAGAGGTCTGCTTCAAATTCGGCTTTCTCTGACTTCAAAATATGAAGGCCATCATATTAATGGTAGGAAAACCACAGGCGCCACAGGACAAAAGAACCACTTGTTGGCCAAGCACTAGAGATTGTAATGCATCAAGAGACAGACTAAATTAGATGTATAAAGAAATTAATCAGATAGCCAACATATCAATGGCGGTGACTTGTCGTGTAAGGGTGGAGAGACGGCATGGAGACACGACAACTTCGGTCTTTCAACACACGAAAATGAGGAGAGGAGAAATCTCCCCCCCCCCTCCCCAAATTGAACATTATAAAATATTTTAATGTGTTGTCCACGTTTCATTGGTTGTATCCTATATTTCATTTATAGTGTGTTTGGAATCTCATCTCCCACATACGTTCAGAGGATAAAACCACGTCAAAATTTAAAAAAGGACGCAAAAACAATACTAAGTAGCTTCGAGAAGACGTGCGTCAACTTGCAGCTGACGCTCAACCAAACATGTGGTTAGACCATTAGATGTAACATACAATTGTGATTGTAGCTAGCGAGACAAAAATGGCCGGAGAGGATCCGGATCCATTTAACTTCTCTTCAATAGAAACTAGTCAGTTGACCTGTGTATTCACACGGGTCGCTCTTGTTTTTACACGTGTATCAAAAATGATTGTAAATATAATAATAAATTAGTATATATTGAACTTATATACTAAATTTATCAATATAATGTTCAATTTTATCTACATCTTTTCTGAAATATACAAAGATTTAATAAAGATAGATTAACATATACAACTAAATTAAAGACAATGAAAGCATTATGCAACTCGTAGTTGCGTTCATAATAACGATATATGAAGGTAAAGCTCTAGCAATAGAATAACTAATTTGAAACTTCCACGCAGAATAGGAAAGTAACTGTAGAACTTAATCGGATCAAGTAGTTCTTTTTTTGCTCCCGTCACTTACTGATATATAAAACAGATCGTCTCACTTTTATTTCAAAAATTTTAGGATCAGTTTATTTTGAGAAAATGTTTTTTGTTTCACTTTTAATTACAAAGTCGTCGCCTTGTTTTTAATTTGTTTTTTATTTTCAAAGATTGTACTGAAACAGTATAAACAACTTTTTGTTTTAAATTTTTTATTTATCCAGTTTAGTATATATATATATATATATATATATATATATATATTTCTTGATAACAAATGTAAAAGCAAGTGCCATTTATTTGCATATATATCATTTTCATCAATAATTATAGGCCAAAAAAACCGTTCGACAAAATATATATATATGCTAATACTTTTTTTTGGCCAACTTGAAATTTTAACATTGTGGGAGAAAAGAATGTTAAAAAAAATTTAGTGTTCTACCTCAGCAATGTTGGGACTTTTTTATCTTTATTTTTAAAATATAGAAAAAATGATATAAAATAAAATATTTTAAATTACAGTAAAATTACATATTTTAAACATAACGATGATATAATATAAAATTATCTTAGCTTCAAATCTGAATAATAATAGTTTAGATATAAGTAAATCAAGCTTTGTTAATTAATTTTTTTCTAAGATTATTTTTAATTTTTCCTAAATTTTTTTAAAATACTTAAAATTATATCTACAAACTAAAATCATAGAATCTATAAAAAAATTAAATACATTGTAAATTCAAAAAAAAAATCGATCAGAGTTAAATAAAATCAAATAAAAATATTAATGATTGATTCCTAAAATATGTGGTAATTTTATTAACATATTGCCAATTTATATGCAAATATATATACAGTTTTTTTTTTCTTTCTATCTATTGAATAGATTCTCCTTTTCGATTTTGTATTTTTTTTTATGTTTATTGTGCAATAGTCTATCTTTTACGTGTATTTCTTTTATCATGTTACTTCTATAGAAAGGATACGATAAGATAATTTTTAATTTGATTGTTAATATTTCTTTGTTTAAATGTCTTCCATGTAATTTATTTTACTTTCAGGACAAAATAAATTAGACGAAATTTTGTATTCAAAATTTTATCCTTGTCGAAAAATTGTTTTACATGAATTCAAGACGTTTAAAATTACATATAAAAATTAAGCTTTTTTAGTAAATTCTCCTTTTTTTTTTTCAAATTAATTCAACATATATAAAATTACATCTACAAATTAAAAAAATGTAAAATCTATATATAAAAAAAGCAATACATTGAAAATTCAAAAAAAAGAAGAAGTCAAAGTTAAATAAAATCAAGTAAAAACACTAATGGTTGATGTCTTAAATATGTGGGTTAATATTTTTTTTATTTTTTTATAGATTTATATAAATTAAATATTTTTACTCATTATAAGAATATAAAAATGTCGTAATTTGTAATATAAAATTAAGATTGAGTTTGACATTATGTATGATATAAATATTTATATATTTTCATATAAGTATGTCGTTTTAATATTATGTAAATATTAGAACAGTGTATTAAATTTGTATCGCACGGTGTACAGGGTTAGTAATCTTAATTTTAAATTATGTAAAAGCTTATATAAAATAATTATTTTATTAATTTCATTTTTTTAAAAGTATAATATATTTTGTATTATATAATTAAGTTTATTGTATACCTGAGGTTTATATTAATTATATATGTATGATATAAATATTTATACAATTTTAAATGACTTCATCATTTCCATGTTATATAATTATTAAAACCATATAGTATATATCATAATTTTTTCAATAACAAGAATAGCTTTATACTTAATGATAAATTATTTAAATTAATTCTACAATATTTACTTATGATATGTTCATTCTAACATATAAAGATTGAATATAAATTTTTTAACTTATTCATTTAAATATTTAGTATAATGAAATTACAAATGTTAATATTATAAATAATATAGAATTTTAAATAACTTCACTATATTGCTGGAAACAATTTCTTATTTTTGGCTCGACATTTATTTTCACTTAATGAAAGACACATGGACGTCAAGTTCTAGATTATTATGTAGAGAGAAAAAAAAATACAAGATACTTTATGTAAAGAATAATATTTTCCTTTATTTTGAAATATTATTTATAATTGAAACTTAGAAATCATGTTAGTTGCGAATTAATTTTTATATAGAAATAAGAGGGTAAATATATAAACAGTCAACAATCTAAGCATGTATACAATATTCAATAATATATATTTACCGGAAAAAAAATTGTTTTAAATATATATATATATATATATATATATATATATATATATATATATATATATAACATTCAATAAACATAATATATATAACTTTATAATATTCAATGAATTAATGTATCTAATTCTACTTCAATGATCCTTTTGGAAGAAAATGACAACACTCTCACTTTGTACTCTCTTTATATCAATGGATCTAATTCTACTGCAATGATCCTTTTGGAAGAAAATGAGAACACTCTCTCACTTTATACTCTCTTTATATCTTGTGTATTTGAGCTGTATTTCTTTTTAAAGAAAATTAAGTTGCTGTGTCACCAAAGCCAGTTAAAGTTTAGAATGTACTTAGGTACTTGGAAAATTACTTACACAGGTCTACATTAATACAATCAACTACTAAATTTGATTTAAATTTGTATTTATATCATACTTTAAATTTAATTTAATGACATGTATATATTTTGCTATCCACTTTTTATAACTCTAGTTGAAGTGAGTATAGTTCATAAGAATTTCTCCATGTTTGGACTTACAGCAGACAATCCAATTTACGTGCATGCATCGGATGAAAAAATGAAAAGTTACGAGGTTGCCAAAAAATTTAAATAAAGAAAAGGAAAACAAAATAAGGAAAGACAAAAAATATGGTAATTCGTGAAGCGTGGATTTGTTAAATTTTTTTATAATAATATTAAGTAAAAAAATCCATTGGGAAACCACTAAAACTAAAGCAATAAACAAAAATCCATTCTAAAAGAAATAATTATTCATTTACAACTGCAATTAAAAACTTAAAACTAATGTAGTGACTCAAATCTAACCTGTGACGAAGGCAGCATCATTAAACAAAACTAATTCTGAAGTCAACAAACAATGTGGATGCATCCTCATCTAACAAAAGAAATGAGAGTATTCTGCATAAAATAACTGCAATAAGAAAGAAGGCATCAATACAGGATAGTGTTTCAGTTTATACGAGCAACAGAGGATTCAGAACAAACAATTTAAAAATAGCACTACTTTTTGAAAAGATTACCACAGATGGTGAATAATTGAATACTGTATGTTTTGGGTGAAAGTTTTTTATGCACTACTTTCTCGAACGTCTTTTGTGCTATTTTTTTTAAAACTAATTAACGGTCCATTCAAATGCTAACATTATACAATAATTATTCCCTAAAGAGTGTTGTCATATGTAATTCTTATGCCAACAGCTACATTTGATGTAACGTAACACATGTTATAATCCCCGCAGGAATTGCTTGCTCAAGAAAAAGGCACAGGCATCAAGACCAGTAAATCAGAAGGTTGACCTTGAGTTAATGGATGCATACTTTGAAAACTTTTCAACCTCATCATATGTGTATATGTGTTTATCCCCTCATTCTAATTTAAATGGTCTAACACAATGTTGATGTCAGAATGCTAAGTTGGAAAAAATGAAGTACACCAGATGAGAAGACGCAGGTCTGTATAAACATATTCAATGGTTTGCCAACTAACTAATGTAGATAACAATTGTTAATTCAATAGCCATAAACAACCACAGAATATGTTTCCCTCTGGATCCCAAACAGAGGTTCCCCTTGATTTAGAAAATACAATCGAAGTTGGATAGTAAGTACATTTGAAACAGAAACATCATTTCAACATTTGACCAAAAGCAAACTATACAAATTTAAAGTGTGAAAGAAAAGGCACCTAAGAAAGCATCCAAAAGAAAGCTATTTTTAATACCCACAAGGTAATCTGACAGCCAAGAAATAGCAAATCCCCACCATCCTTCTCTTTGTAAAATTGTTCAGAAGAGACTAACTGTGATTATTTACCAATTGATACAGTTTTATGGAAGCTCCAAACATAAAGAAAGTTTAAGAGAATCAGAAATTCATAATCTTTGCTGAATTGACAGTGTTGCTGGTATTTTTTTATGCTTAGGTGATGATAAAACTGAAAATGTTTTTTAAAAACAAATCACAAAATGTATGTAGTCAATTCTGATAATATGTAGGATTCAGGTTTAGTTATAGATTTAATTAAAAAGCTCGGGTAGTATAAGAAAAGTTTTCAATACCACATCCCCAACAAATCCATGCTCGTCACTAATTTGACAACTCATGCAGAAGTTGGAACATGAATTTTATATCTAAAATTTCAATTGAATAACCAAGTCATTGAATTTGGCGCATGAGTGAAATTTTCACACCCCAGTGAAATTATAGTAAATAAATTATTAGCAGACATGGATGTGATGTTAGTTCTTTGTTTTAATTTTGATAAAATGTATTATTATAACAAAGAATTTATCTATTTAGTTACAACTAATAAACAACGAAGAAAGAGTTAAAGGAAGGGTCAGGGGACTCAGATTGGATTGGAGTAGGTACCTTGCACAAGCTATCAATTGCATAACAGATCCAAACAAAAGAAATGTGCAGTTAAAGGCCAAACTTAAGTTTCTCTGGTGTTTCCCAAGGAGCCCATCCGTCAAGAACCTCAAACCACTGGATAATTTATTTAAGTAAAATGCCAATCAATTTTAAATTTAATCAAGAGGTTGTAAATTGAACCTGGATGACAGGAGAGAGCCATATACCAAAAATTCAAAAATTGACAATACAAAAGGCAGGAAAAAAAAAAAAGAGTGAAGAAGAAAGGAACTTTTTCTCTCCTTTAAGGGACGAAAAACTTCCTATAGTAACACAAAATAAAGGGAGAAGAAATTTGAAATCCTGAGATCCAACAAAAGAGAAAATGGTACCTTTTTCGGATTGGATGAATGTCATGCTAATACCTACACTTACAGACGCAGGCATGTTGTTACAAATGGGGTGAACATTTTACCTTTAGATTTAACCCAAACAACATAATATATAATAATTGTTAATTAAAAAATTAATGACAAATGTATAAATAATTTTATCATTTATTTTATAAACGTGTATTTTATACACGTTGTTAATTAATAATTGTTTATATTTTATTTTTTTAAGTATGATTCACACATTCAAAGATATAAATTATTTTTCTCCTCATACTTAGAAAAAGAGATAAACACATTAACATGAGTATAGGCCAAATATAATTTCATATTTATTTTATACACAGAATAATATGTATTTATTATGGGACAAATGATATTATAGGATGAATAATATTATATTATTATAGGACAAATAGTATTGTAGGACAAATAGCAAATTATAGGAGTATAGGCACCAAGCAAAACTAAAGTACACCTTTTCAAATTAAAAGGTATATGTATGGTTGCTTAATACACCTTATTCATCAATAAACTCTTTTGTTTCCCTTGGGAAAATGCCTTCCCCAAGTTTTTCAGGAAATTGGAAATATTTTATTGGTGTGTCCAGATTTTTTTTTTAGCGTTTAAAAAGGAAAAGTTAATACATTTTTTTGATTAGAGCTAAAAATATGGAGTTCCATATATCCAAAGTTCTGCAAAGATGTGGGTAGAAATTATTCATGCGCACTTAAAAAGATTTGGTTTCCAGCTTTTAAAAAATATGGTTTGTACTAACAAAATATTAGAAGGCAGGAAAGGAAGAAAAAAGTGGTGTGAGACATCAATTTTCTGCTGCAGCTTTGAGAGAGCAAAATTCATTTCATTCACATTATAATTGGCAATGTTGAGTACTTCTCTCAATTATAACCCAAAGGCCAAAAAGTAGTATCTCTTTTATAGCATGAAATGACTCCTATACTATACCTTGAGGTCTACTTTCCATATTATATAATGGACATGACAGATGAAATGTGTGGTTGTCATATTAGGAATTTGTGGCCTAACTTTTTTCTCTTCTCCAAAGAGGAGACAATAGTTATTGTTAATATGGTGGAGTAAGTATTTGAACAGTTACAAAGCATTTAGAATTATTTTTTTTATTATTTGCAAATTGGATAGCCTGATACCACCGAAGGCTCTTTCTTTAGGGATTGGTTTTGTTGTTTCTTGGTTTTGAATGATTATAAAAATTAGCTTAATGATCAAAGTTATTGAGGGTTGACCAACTGTCATTATCTCACGTTGAATGCAAGAAAAATTATAGAAGCTTGAAAACAACTTAAATCATCGACCTTGGTCAAACTATGAAGTTTGTCTAAAATTATGGATAACTGGTCCTGCAACCATGGATTTTCTAAAATTGTGGATTGTCTAAAAATGTCAAACTATCAAGTATGGAACTAAACTCTTACAGTTTTTCAAATCTAAACTCTACTTATGATTTACATTGCTTTACAACATAATAGAAGTTTAGAGCCCAAATATTTAAATATATATCTATCATAGAAATGTAGGCATAATATCTATATGTGCACCTTTCTCTTTGTACCACTTAAGAACCCTCTGTTACCCTCAGAGCTTAGCTGGAATGGACAATCAAGTAGCGTTGATGTGGAGAAGGGGGGAAAATGACAGGACCTGGAAAAAGCACATAAAGAAATTCAAGTTGTCAAGAGCAAATAAATACACATAGAGATCGATTTTTCAAGCCGAATTCCTGATATCTCTTCCCGTGAGGCAAATGGCCTTAGTGAATCTTCAAAAGTAGAAAAGATCAAGAGTGAACATTTTATAATTTATTTGAAAATAGATTCTTTTCACATAAAAAAGAACATTTTGGACCCTTTGGAAACCATGTTCATCCCTATGGCAACACTTGTGCTACAAGTAACTTGGTTTTGTTCTGCCCAATACCATAAAAGAAATCCAAATTCTAAGTTTCTATTTTTTATTCTCTTCACTTGAATGAAATAAATTCAAATTCCAAAGAACCACTACAGTAATGAAACTCACCAAACACATGGCATAAATCAAAATACGGGAAGAATAAAGAGATAGTGAGAGGCAAATTAGCAACAATAAATTTCTCAATCCATCCACCAAAAGTTAATATGAAATTAGATGATGTATCCCACAGAGATTAAAAAGAAAAAAGAGAAGAAAGGAAGATTTTACTAAGTTGCTAAAACCATCAAAATTTTACTAAGTTTTGGAAATAGATAATCACACTTACTAATGGGATGTGAGCATTGGTAAGCTTTTCAACATAAAAATCAAACAAAAGAATCCTTAAACTAAAAGAAAGTGAGTATCAAATTTATATTTTAAGTTTATTTTCTTACCTAAAGAAAGAGGAAGGACTCAATTTCCATTTCATTGTGTGCTCATCTAAATGCAACCAACACCACGGGCATATATAGATAGAAATAATATTAAAACTACCTTTGGCTAGTGCTCTAACACCAACATCTTGCATCTTCACCATAGAACCGTGACCATCAAAACACCAACATCAACTCATGCGGTTTGATTGTCTCTTTGTCAGAGAGAGAAAGAATTAGTAGTGAGAGAGAAAAGTGAAGGTTGTTCACTATTTTTTTTTTAGTGAGTGTGAGTGTGAGTGTGACTGGAAAAAGAATTAAACGTGAGGAGATGGTGAGCGGGAAAAAATTTAACCAAAAGTTGACACGTGTATTTGGAGGAGAAAATGGTAAATGTGGTAATAGTTAGAATTCTTACATAATAATAATAATTATATAGTAATAGATGGGGTTAAATAATTCTGTAATAAATAATTAGTACAATTAATTATGTATTTTAAGATGGTTAGTCAATTTTTTTAATTGTACCAATCATTTACAATAGAATTGTTTAATTTATTTTTACTTAAAATAAAGTTACACAATCTGATAAAAATATTATTTAGATTTGTCTCATTTCTTTAAACAAGACCAATTTTAAGCTTAAGCTTTATTTAGTTATAAATTTCGTAATTTGAGCTTAATTTATTAGCTTATTTGTAACTTGTTTATTTTTTTCATTGATTAAATTTTTCTTAATTTTTTTTTGTTTATTTAGTTTTTAACAAATACTTTCATGCTAAAAAAGTAAAATAAAATGGTAATAACATATAATTTTGTATTCACAAGTATTACTTAAGATTGAAAATGTTTTTTATGATAATTTTTTTTGAAAAAATTATGGTACTTTATTTAAAATTTAATTCTTGAAAATTGAAATTAAATAAATAATCAATGCTAAAATTTGTCCTGCCCATTTCAACTCCCCGTTTCAACTAATCACTTATCATCATGAAAATAAAAAATAGAATTAGGAATAGTCCAGGATAATTAATAAAACGATAAAAAAATTACAAAATTAAAAATGATATAAAATGAAAATTACAAGTCATATATATATATATATATATATAAGACACAGAAAAAATAAAAATAAAATGAATTAAAAAAAGGAAGAAGAAAAAAATAAAATGTGAAACAAAAGAGAGAGAGAGAGAGAGAGAGAGAAAGAGAGATTTAGACAATAAAAGTGGCTGATTTTCTTTAGCTATTTATGGTTAAGGATCAAGTTACTTTGCTGGTATGTCTTGCACTCACTAACCCTTTTTTCTTAAACAACACACGCACCCTGCTCTGCAGCCCGCAACTGGAGGCTGTCCCTCACTGCACATATATACACATGGCGCGCATTATTAGGACCTCTCTATCATTCCCTCAAGACCTCACACATGCTGTCTCATCTATAAAACGCAGAGTGTAAGGCGTGTAGGGAGGGATCCTCCAAATCAATGACATTAATTCCTTGTGTTTGAACCATCATGACCATTATCAACAAATTACCGTACTCATGAACTGGCCTTTGCATGCCACCATAGCTGACGCTCATCACTTTTCCATTGATATTTACACAACCACATGTACAACAAAGTTCCATTTAATAAATTCAAGGCAAATAGCCAGCGAAAGATGCAGTGGCCGGCTTAATTTCATGTCTGGAAACAAAGTCGAACGTGCATGAAGAAACAATCCCGCTGCGATTCATGTTTAGACGAACGTGTAACGATTGGACGTGAGCAATTAAGAAGACAGAAAAGATTGTCAAGATTTACATCAAGTCCAAGATGGTGATGAGTGGGTTGAATAATCTGTCCAGCCATTTCCTTATGGTTTTCCGCAAAAGGTGGATGTTCCTTCTGCGTATGGGATTATGGGTGTGTATATACAATGTCGATAAAATAAAATGTAATTGTATTAAATTTTATTATTCATAACGTTAAAATCGAATTTATCATTGAATGAATAAAAATATGGTGATTGCATAGCTACTTTTTATTTTAAGAGAATATAAGTATCTTTTTATATTGAAACAACAAAACATAACTATTTGTTTATTAAAATCACATCATAAATGAGTTAGCATTTAATTTTAAGAGTGTCATAAATTTTATAATTGCAAAAAATTTCATCAAATCGAGATTTATTTCAATTTCTTTTTTAAAATTCAATATTTTTTTTTGAGAAGCAAAAGAATTTTATTAATGAAAAAGAGATCTTTGCTGGAAGTACAAGATGTGCCTAAAAAAAATACCCAACCCAATTTAGTATTAACACTTAACCATACCAAAACACCAAAAAATATCTCCGCACCTATTATTAACCTCTCACATACATTGCATTCTAGTCCTGCTTGGATCATTTTTAAAATTCAATATTAAACACAAAAAGTATGCAATTTTAAATGAAATGGACAACAAGAGTAATCTTAAAGGTAATTTAGCAATGAAAAAACAAGATTTTAAAGGATAAGCTATATTATCAATTTCATGTTATTATGTGTTTATTATTTATTATTTTACTCAAAAAAGTACCAGTATCTATTAAAAATAAAATATATAGGCAGCGTATCATAATTTTCCAATTCAATTATATTTGAACCGTAATTGAATTAATATAATTTAAATATATATTTTTAATATTATATAATATAATAAGTAATATATTAATAAAAATATGAAAAGTTTTAAAATTAAGTTAAGTGAAATTTAAATTTAAATAGAAACATATTATATGTCTAATAAAATAAAAAATTAAATCTTTTATATAATAAAGAAAGGAAGTATGACTTTGACACAATCTTTTCCGCCCAAAATAAGAATACTTTAGATATTTTTTTCTCAATTATTTATTTTTTATTTATTTAATAAGTTGTATTAATTACTAGAAAATTGGGAGAAGGATAATTGATTTTAAAGATATTAATATTGAGTATTTGAATTTGAGCATTCACTTATTGATTGTTATCTATTCATTATGAATTTTAATTTTTTAAATAAAAATATTAGATACACAAAATAAAATAAAATAACATAATATTTTGTTTTCACTGTTTTTATTCTTAATTTTGAAATAATTAAAATAATATTTTTATAATCTTTTTTATATTATAAAGAAAGGAAGTTTGGCTTTATTTTTGGTGAATTATTGTCTACCAATTCTTGGGCATTAAGGTTATTTAACAACTATTTTCTCTGGTCCTTAACATAAAACACTATTTAGAAAGTATTGATAGTCTTTTTTATGAGATGTTTTACAATTCCTATGAAGCATTTAACTTTTTTTTTTTTTCATTATTTGCCTCTATTAAAGACTTTGAGTATCTATGCCTTTATTTGATAATGGTGCATAATGCTTTCAGACTTTATTGTCTTCATGTCACCCATAACAAGTTAATGATGATTAACAAAAGTAAAATTACTAGATTATAATATTTTTTAAAAAACTAATAAAACCAACTAATTTAATTATTTTTATTAGTTTGTGTAATTCTGTTACAAGCACCTTATATTAGGGACTAGAGAGAGTATTGATTATTGTGAACCTCCTCAAATATTGCCTAAATGATGGATATTTTTGTAATATACATTTTATTATTTAATGGTTCATTGAAAAGTCTTCAGTATTATAATTTGTTGCATTCTATTTTCAACATTTAATTATTTAATGCGTTTTTTCAATGGGAGGCTTTCTCCTAATCTATATTTTATTGCTTAATTAGTCATTGAAAAGTCTTTATTGTTGTAATTAATGCATTCTATCTTCAACAATTATTTAATGTGTTTTCCAAATGAGAGCTTCTTGTAATCTACAGTTTATTGTTTAATGGGTAATTGAAAAGTTTTCATTATTGTAATTAATGTATTTTATTTTCAACATGAAATTATTTAATGCTAATTAATCTCGATCATTGAGAAATCTTCAAAAAGTTGCATTTAATCCTTCTAGCGATCGCAATGGGCAGGTATTATAGTACCTATCCCCATACCCACATTTGAAAAAGATACTCATACCCAACCCCATACATGCGCAACTAGCTAGAGGTGCAAGTGGGTTGGGTTCGGTCAGATTTTGTCTAATTTAAGACCTAACCTAGTGAAACATAGTTTGGTTGAGTTAGGTTCCCTATTTTTTTTTTAAGCAACAACTCGAACCACCTTGACCTTGATTGAGTTGGTTAGGGTTGGATAGTCAAGTCAACTAATTAAAATATTATGGAAATTAAAAAATAAGAAAAATGAAGTACCTAATTACTTCAACTCATTCAAAATCAAGGCATTCAATAAAAGCTAGCTAAACAATAAACATGCACAATTAGGCTACAATCAAAATGACAGTGTACACTATACACAAAGTTTAGAATGACTTACAAATAGACCACTTCAACTTAAGCACAATCAGAAATTAATCGTGCCATCAAAGGCTCCAATGCTTGACCAAATTAAAATACAAGTCCAACTATCTAAATCCAACAATATCACAAGAAACGTACAATACATGCATGATTGATAGAATTTGAATGATTATTATTTTATTATTAATGTTATATGTATATCAAATTGGGTTTAGTTGGATCAGGCTTGAAACTTATTAACCCGAACCCAACCTAATTATAATTGTGTTAGTCAAAATGAACCAAAACCAACTTAATTGATGACTTAAACCAACCCGTTGAAATGTATTTGGTTGGGTTGAGTTGATCAAGTTTGTGGGTCGATCTCAACTCGCTTACACCCCTAAGGATAGTTATTTTAATCCTTATTCCTGTACCCATTGGGTACCTATATACCTGTACCCGTACCTGCAACTCGCACCTTCTTTAAGTGTAAAGCTCTGACAAAAAATTCTAAGATTTCAGGCGAAATTTATACTCATTATATAATTTAATATAATTTATCAAAACTACTTTTATTTTTTTTATCAACTACAAAATTATTGATCAAAGTTTTATAATTAAGTATTTCTAACATTTCACTATCAATATAAAAAAAGATAAATTCATTCAATCTATTCTTTAACATAGTTATAATCAAATAAAATTTAAATAATTTTAATTTTAAAAAACTACGTTCAATAATAACAATAATTATAAGTATTGCCAAAAATATTTAAAAAGCTATGCATGCATTTGAAAAAGAATATAATCTTTTTATAATTTAATATTTTTAGTGGAGTATGAATTATTTTTGAAATTTAATTTATATACAATGTTAGTACAAAACTTTTTTGCGTAAACGTCTAATAAAATTTGATTATCCTATTCATTAATATATGATTGATGTTGTGATAAGGTAAATTCTTATTGGATATATATGTGATGTGTGTGTGTGTGTGTTCTGGTACGGGACGAGGTGGGTACTATAGTACCTATTCTCACACTCATCCCTATTAAATTTCATGAGTAAGACCCATCTCCATTGAGTGAATATTTACCCTACCCGTTGTGGAAACTTTTTGCTGGTAAGTTTTGGTAGAATTATTATCCCTAAATCCTTCACACAAAACATGTGTGACTCCAATTATTATAATAAGGAGTGCTAGCATCACACTCCTCCTAACACACATTCTATTATTGGTTAGAATTTATTTAAAACTACAAAATCATGAGAGAGTCATTAAATAAGATGTGAAACCCACAATATTTTATAATTTCTAAGAAATTTCAACCAATGAGAGTGTATTCAAAAGAATGTATGAGAGTATGTTGCTAACATTTCTCTTGTTCTAATATTTAAATGTGTAATATTTTAAAATTTAAATATTATTGTACTAATAAAAATACTTACACTTATATTTTAAATATGTTTTTGTAATGTAATATTTTAAATATTATAATACTAATAAAAATATTTACACTTATATCCACATATTTTGTTGTAATGTAATATTTCTTAACTTATTTATTGTTCATTTTTGGTTCTATGACATTTATTTAGAGATCACATGTATTCTCAATAAGAGACAATCCTGTTGAAACTGAGTAGATTACTATAGGCGACAAAGTTCTTCCTCTGAGTGTAACACCGCTATTTTTCTTATCAAACTATTTTTTCTAATTATTTATTTTTAGAAAACTAGATAGGAATCTCAACAGTTTCATCTCTATGATTACATTTGTATTAGTGAATAGTACTTAGTTTAAAATTTTAATAATTTTGAGAAACAGAGTTCAAAAATAGGTAAAATGACCGTTTTATCCCTAAAAAATAAATAATAGAATTAATAGAAAAAATAGATAGAAATGTTTAAAATTTATTGTTTAGTCATCAATATACTTAGAATAATTAATAATAATTTTAGACATTTTTAGGAATTTATTGAGACAAATTTTCGAAATGACAAAAATACTCCTAGTTGACTATGGGAACCAACCAGATACTTTTGACCTCAACATATTTTAAAAATTTTATACTAAGTATACTTTATTATAAAAATTTTATTTTGAAAGAAAAATAGTAAAAAAAATATAACAATTCTATTTCAAATTTTTAATTGTTTTTCTAATATTTGACAATGTAATTCTGAAAAATCGAGAAGAAATTTCAAGATTCTAATCCTCACCATTATGCTCAAAATTTCAAGAACTATTTAATCATGATTTTTAATAATTTTTTCGAGCCAGGGTCCTAAAAAAATTAGAAAATGACGATTTTGTCTTTATTTCTCGACATTAAGGCTGAAATGAGAAAAAGATCCAATTGACATTAAAATTTCAATTTAAACTTGGGATCATATCATATATATTAAAATATAATTTTAGAAATTTTCTAGGAGTTTTCTAAAATTTTTGTGTAAAATGACCAAAATGTCCCTAGGTATCTGATAAGCTAGTCAATATTGATTTGACATCTATAAATGGCAAAAATAGTAATTCCAGTTTATTTATAGATAAAATTTTTAATTTTATAATTTTCATAAAAATTTTGATATTTATTGGATTAAAATAAATACATATAATTTGAAATAAATCAATAAAAATTAAAATTAATTATTAGAATTTTATTTTTGATGAAAAATAATGTATTTGTCTAATTTTTTATTTAATTGCATATTTTGATGTTAAAAGTCAATTTTTTATGTTTAAGCGATTTTATCGCTATCAATTAATTTACCTACAGATAAAATTAACACATGGAAGTTAGACAGTTAAGGGAGTACGTCCCCAACCTAGTGACAGTTGATTCACCACCCTAAATGGTGTATGTGTCCCTAAATTGGATTAAAAATAAATAAAAAAATTAAATCTATGAAATAATGCTTACATAATGGATGATGTAAATTTGTGGACACCTAACCTTCCTCCTTCTTCTATAAATAGGCCCCAAAGTTTTCAGATTTTCACTCACCTCTTGCTCTCTCAAGCTAGCCAAAATATTAGAGACCTTCTCTTTAGAAAAAAATTTCTTTTACTTTGTTTTTATGTTAAAATTTTACTAGTTTTCAACAACTAGTAAAGTTCTCTTCCTAGAAGCTTTGCATCAACAATTCCATCCTTTCCATTAACCACCTTAGAGGTAATGGGAAGAGTGGGTTGGTTTTAAATTATTGTCACTTTGCATGTTAGTAGGAAGGGTTTTCCCCTAAACCCGTTTAGGCTTAAGTTTTATTATTATTATTATTGTTATATTATTTGATGTTAAACTTTAATTTTTGTTGAGTTATTACTCTGCTTAATTTTAGAAAATTAAAATGCACTTGCTAAGCTGTTACTCTACTTAATTTTAGAAAATTAAAATGTACTTGCTAAGCTATTTTTTCACTCAAATTCTTAGAAAATTAAAATGTATTTATTTAGTTGTTATTATGCCAAAATTCTAGTATTTATTTAGTTGTGCAATTTCTGCAATATAAGGCAATATTGATTGTATTGGTGCTCAAATTAATTGAGACCAAGAAAACCTTTGTTTGAGAAGTAGGAAGTGGATAGATTAGTAATGTAAAGCGAGTGAATACTGTGGCATAGCACCTTGTTAGGGAAGCTAAAGTTTGGTACGTTGATGAATGAAAGGCAAGAATCCACTTACGAAAGTCTTAGGGGTAGGCATTGAGTGGTGAAAGTTTCAAAGGCCAAAGTGGTGCCCTCAAGCTAGGATATTCGCTTGATTAAGTTCGATAACCCTGACAATTGCTTCGCATTCCAGGATTGGTTTAAGAGTATACCTTTATAAATGGATATCCTGACTGTTATTTTTCTCAATAATGATGAGGACTGTATTATGTGATGAAGTTGATGAGGTATATGTACTCCTAGTCACTTCCCAAGTTTTGTTGAGAACTATTACTCACTAATGAGAAGTATGGATCCATACCTAGTCAAGAGTAGTCTAATACAACCTAGAATAAATCTTAGGTTTTCTTCTATTGTCAGTTGTGTTTTATTTTTGTTTTATGGTAGCTTTCCTACCATACATGTAAAAAGTGATTTTAGAACAAAACACCCCCTTTTATTATTTTTCTTCCATGTATGGCTGATCGCGATTATTAAAGAAGACGGAAACGTCCAATGATGTTCAGTACGTGTCACAAGACACTTTATGGACAAAGATCTGTAGATTTAGTGTATAGTGTTTTCTTTTTTAATAAGGGATATGGTAGATTGATACTGCTCTGTATGAAACCTTTTTGATGTACATTTTAGGTTAGATAATGTCTATTTTTTGATGTATTTTTTAATTTTCTATATTTTATAACTGTCATGTATTATTAAACCATGATGTATAGTTTTATGACATATATGTATATACAGTTTTTCCCTCTTATCTTTTACTATTATTTTCAAATTCTGTTTAATTTTATAACATTTCTATTGCAAGAATTGAAAAACTTTTACTCGTAATAATTAAATAAATAAATTAATACAAATTATGATGAATAAGAATGGGTGTTACACTAAATATTTAACACTACATACATAGGATTTAAACTTAAGACCACTGCTTAAACTGGAACAATCTTGCATCAATTGATCCATGCACTTGGTGGTGTTCTCTGACATGTTTAATTAATTGTTTTTTTTTTTGTTTTTTTTTATGTCCAATAAATATTAACAACTTTCACATGTCTCTTACACTCGCATTCATTTACAATTTAGAAGATATTTTTCTCGGAAGGTATTTTACACTTTTGATTTTTTATCGTATTATTTCTGCCAATAAGGTATAAATTTAAATTTAATCAACTATTATAATTTACACCTACCATAAAAAGCTTCATACATCATGCGAGTAGAAGGACTAGTTTGTATTAATAAATAAATTTAAATTACATAAGTATTGTTAGTAGAAATAAATAAAGAAATAAAAGTAACTCGAACGTGATTCAAGATGTAATTTTAACAAAAATAGTCACAAAATATCATAATGGGGAACAAAGTTTTAGTGGTATGGATGGGCAATTGGGCATTCCAAATTCACGTTGTAGGCACAAAGTTTGCATCGGAGGAGCTGGACTTTCATTTTTCCCATTTTTTAATATAATCTTAAGATGTATTAATTATCATTTAAATGTGTGTTTGATTTTTTACAAACCAGTAAAAAAGTAGTTTTAACTTTTAAAGCAATTTAGACCCTTGACTTACACGTGAAATTGGAAGAAATCTTGGCTGTTTGACCTTTTAAAAAGGCCAACCTTGCTTGCATGCAAAAAATGAAGGAGAATATTTTTGAGAATAAAATGAAAATATAGATATGAATTTTTTTGACGTTGAAATAACTATCCAACTCAAAACTTGAACGCATGTGATGTTTGAAGTGAATCTTCTTCTCCTTGGGAAGGAAACACGCGAGAACAAATTCTTTTTCCTTACTTCACCAAATAAACAACTTTTTATTCTGCGGCTGCACCAAAGCAATCAAATTCTTTACTTGCAAACAGCTAGCATCAGCATCATTATGTTCTCTCTCGTTCGCTTATTTATATGTTATTAGCAACCTTTCACGGGCAAAAATAAGCACTTGGTCTCCCACAACACAACCCCAAATTAAGCAATTTAAAGCGTTGCATCATCAAACTAACTTTGACAATGGCTGAAGTTGACCAGAAGTATCTCAAGGAAATAGAGAAGGCTCGACGTGAACTTCGCGCTCTCATCAGCGGCAATAAAGGCGCAGCTCCTCTCATGTATCAATTAGCGTATGTCATTACTTAGGAGAAATTTTTAGGTGGTTGTGGATCGCTATTAGTCTTCATTACATATAATCTAAGTATTATTAATTTTTTTCGTAACTAGTAAAATTTGAACGTGTCATGTGGTTCTCGACTTGCTGCTTTCATTTCTTTCTAATTCTCTCTGTCATCTCGTCTCCATTAATCTCAAACTGCTAATGACAGGTGGCACGACGCTGGTACCTACGATGCTGAAAAGGAAAAGGAGGGCCCAATGGTTCTATCAGGGTCGGGACTGAACATGAGTTCACAAACAAGGAGTTGGGGAAAGCAATTCAATCATTTGGTGAATTTTCTTCTTCCTTCCTTTGGCTCAAATCAAACACTGATTATTTGTTCTCACCGTTTTTTGTTTCTTTCGAAACAGGACGCCTGAAGTCCCAACTTGAAAAAGTTTCATACGCCGACCTTTACCAGGTTAATTATTTTAATTAGTTTCCGCAACTAGTTTAATATATTAATGTGATAATTAAACAACTTGATTAGAGTGACAGGGATGGAATCAAATTAAGTTTGATTATATTAACTTATTTGTACGGTTGGATTAATTTGCATTTCAGCTTGCTGGTGTTGTTGCAGTAGAGGTCACTGGGGGTCCAATTATTGACTTTACTCCTGGGAGAAAAGTATATCATGCGAGCAAGTTTTGTTTAGCCTCATAATTCATGTGTTTCGATTTTCGATACTTTAACTTTATATTTACTATACTACATTACTACTTTCTTTACTAGGATTCATTGGAATCTCCACAAGGAGGGCGTCTTCCAGATGCCAACCAAGGTATACTATATAGTACTACTTTCTTCACTAGGATTCATGTGTTATATATCTTATGAATGATAATGATTAATTTAATTTGCCCATGCATGCATGTCTGCTAAAATTGTTTGGTTGTGTTCCTCTGTTTATTTGTAATTTGGATCTAGTTGTTAAAACATTCAATACACATGGTCTTCTTTCTAACCATTACGTATTCTGTCTCAAATTTGTAATCTTGACTTACAATTCTTATGAAAATTCTTTGATATGGAAAAATTTCAGATGCACGGGATTTAAGGAATACCTTTTCTCGTATGGGTTTAAGTGACGATAAAGACATCGTGGCTCTATGTGGAGGCCTAAGAACAATGTATCTGGTAATAACGATGTATCCAAGACTGTTCCTATTTATAGTTTTAAGGATATATTTAATTTCATTATTATTCACTTTAATTGACAAGGGCAAGACACCTGGGGGCGAGACAACTGAGGACAAGACACATGAGGACAACATAGCTACAGATGACATGAAAAGTGTGGGGGAGAAAACTTCTGTTCCTGAAGTTGAATGGCCAGGCGACCATTTGAAGTTTGATAACACCTATTTTGTGTAAGATATGTTTAATTACATGATGACAATTGTTTGTTGGAATTATTTAACTTACCTTAAGTAAAAATGAGGTTAAATAATTTTATAAAAAATAATTGGTATAATTTTTTATGTACTTAAAAATAATTGGTATAACATAAAAAATTACACCAATTATTTTTTATAGAGTTGTTTAATTCTATTTTTATTTAGGATAAATTAGACAACTCCTTATTTATTTTTTTAAAAAGGAGTAAACCATTAATTCAATCTCTTAAGTATTATTCTTTTCTTAAATAGTCTTTAAAATAATGAAATTATATAAATAGTCTTTTATGTTAAATATCTATCAATTTAATCCTTATGTTAATATATTTTAATAACGCCCAAAAAATAATTTGAAATTTTTTTCAATATTTAATGGACTATTTAGTAAGATGTCTAATACTTGAAGAATTACTTATATAATTTGTTTATTTTAGAGACTATTTAGGAGAGAGAATAATACTTTAGAGATGAAATTTATGGTTTATTCATTTATAAAGTATAAAAATTTAAATTTCCCATAACACTACACAGGTATCTATCGAGTAATAACAAATCATTGATGATTCCCATGGACCATGCTTTAGCAACGGATACAAAATTCCTCCAGTATGTTGATGTGTATGTAAAGGTAACGACCAAAGAATTTTTGTTTTAGGTCGAATACGACCAATTTATTTATTTTTAGGAAAAATACAGCCAAAGAGTTTGTTGGAAACAGTATATTGTCGTTACTATTTTAGTTCATTATAATAATATAAATTTAGGTTCACAAACTAATAATTTTCTAATTATATTATTCATATAATATATTTTTATAATATTATTTTTTATTTTATCTTTCTTTATCACATCATTTATTTTACTTCAATTTTTTTCTTCTCTTCCATCACTCTCATGATTATATGTATTTTTCTACGATTTTATTGTACAAAGATAATTTCTTATGATTTTTAGAATAGAAATTTAATGCAGTTAAAATTGATCCATTTGGTACAATTAGTAAATGAGAAAATAGATCATGCATTGACAGTGTAAAGTATTTTACATTGTCATTTAATCACAAATTACCATTTATTGTAAGTTTGTTGACTTTTATAATAAATATTTTAAAAGTCATACCAACTGTAAATTTCAATTAGTTGACAATGTAAAGTTTTTTATACTGATAGTACATGATCATTAAACTCTTAGTACATTACATTCATTAGATAAAATCAAACAGTTCAAATTTCGATCTCAGCAATCAGATTTAAAACATGAAATGAAATTCTAAACCATTTGATTTTTATGCAATGATTATGATTTCTTAACCGCATCAACTGTGCTCATTTTTTACTGTATTGAATCTTGATCCTAATTTTCAATTGTAATAGGATATGGATGCTTTTTCAAAGATTATGCAATCGCACATAAGAAACTCTCTGAGCTAGGCTGCAATCTCAAGAAGCCAAACAAGGCAATTATAGGAATCGGTATAGCATCAGTCGTGGTGACCGTGATATTAGGTTATTTACTGAAGAGGAAGAAAAACCAATTGAAGAAATGATTCAAAATTGGACTTTGGGCTTATTTTCTTCATCTTCTTCTTTTTCTTTTAAAAAATATTATATATAATTTGTGAACTTCAGAAATCTTCAAATACTACTTGAATATAATGTACATTTTATATTCCTCTTGACCCATCTATTTAACTCGTTAGGTTTTATTCTGTTTTACTCTTGAAAATTATCATTTAATGATTTGGACAAAATAAACTTAACTATTACTTTTGTTCAACCATAAAGTTTGGGATTTAAAAAAGCTAGAGCATATATTCACAACTAGAGTTAAAGGCCCTTTTAGGGCTCGTTTGATAGTCAGGACATGATAAGATAGAATAGGATATAAGAGCAAGATAAGAATAAGATAGAATAAAAGTAGAATAAGCTATAATCTTATATAATGTTTGGTGCATACCAAATAACAAACTAGATAAAGATAGGATAAAATATAAATTATGTTCAAATGACAAAATTACTGTTTTATAAAATTACATATAATTTTCTAAAAATAACTTTTAATTTAATTTTTTATTTTTTTTAAATTAAAATTTTAACTAAACTATACAATATTATTTTTTATTTATGTAGTTACTTTTCTTAAAATTATTAAAAAATTATATAAGATTTTTAATTATAATTATCATTCAAATAATTTTATTTAAAAATATTTGAATAGTAATTATTTAATTTTTAATATTTTTGGTATATTAATCAAAATTATTATTATTTTATATAAATTAATATATATATATATATATATATATATATATTAAGAGAGCTTATCCTATGTTGTTGCTTCCTAACTCAGCTCGCCCCTTAAGATAAGAAATACATTGGAACAACATAATAGGATAAGGGATAAGATAACATTATCATATCCTACTGACTCAACAAATAACAGATTACAACAGGATAGGATAATTATCCTATGTTATCCTAGCCACCAATGAACCCTTAGTGGTTAGGATAGAATAAGATAGGATATCATATGATAAGATAAGAACATGATACGATAAGAGCAGGATAAACTATAATCTTATCTAATATTTGATGCACACTAGATAACAAACCAGATAACGATGAGATAAAATATAAAACATGTTCAACTAACAAAATTGCTATTTTGTTAAAATTACATTTAACTAGTATTTTAGTCTATGCATTGCATAGAATTAATATTTCTTTTATATAACTAAAATTTATAATAAATAAATATTTATAAACATATAAATTATTTTATAATTAAAATTTGTAATAAACAAATATTTTAGAACATATAAATTATATTTTAGATTTATGATAAGTACTTTATATTGTGATACAATGTTATTTTCAATTATTGATAATTTTTTTAAAAATATTAAAATTCAAGTTAAAACTAAAAATATTAAAATAATAAGAAAATTCCTTAAAAACACTCTCGTTGAAAAATGACAGCTAAAAACGCCATCGTTTAAGATAGTTATTCTAATTTAAATATATAGAAGGATTTTCTAAAAAGTAAATTTTAATTAATTTTTTAATTTTTATAAAAAAAGATAATTTTAACTCAAGTATACAATATTATTTTTAATTTATGTAATTACTTTCCTTAAAATTATAAAAAAATATAAGATTTTTAAAATTATAATTATTATTTAAATATTTTTTTAAATATTTAAAAATTAACTATTTAATTTTTAATATTTTAATTAATAATATACTTTAAATTTATATGTCAAAATTATTATAACATATATATATATATATATATATATATATATATATATATATATATATATATATATATATATAAAATATTCAGCATAATATATATAGAGAGAGAAAAAAAAAGAAAGAGAAGGGGTGGGGCGGCGGGGGGCTTATCCTATCCTATTACTTTCTAACCCAGCTCTCCCTCTCACTATAACAACAGGATAGAAAAAGGGGTAGGATAATGTTGTCATATCATGTTGGCGCAATAAACAACGAATTACAATAAGATAGGATAGTTATCCTATTATATCTTGGCTACCAAACGAATCCTAAATATATAATAAATCAATCAAACATCGATACAAATTAATTAATTAAAAATCAAGTTGAATTGGTTTAGTTAATAATGAGTAAACTCTCAAGTTAATCTCGATAAATTACATTAGTTTTTTAAAAAATTTAATTAGTCGCCAAATAAATCTCTTAAAAACCTAAATTATATTATTTTTTTGAAAAAAATTGTCTTTAAATAAGCTATTTAATACTTTAAAATGTTACCATATTTATCTTTATAGAGGATTAAAATAGTGAAATAATAAGTACTAATTTAGGAATGGATAAAACTTTTAAGAAATTAATCTAGTGACAAAATTATTGAGAAACTTATATAATGATGTTTTAAATCTTTAAGAAATTGATTTTGCAACTAAAATTTTTGAAAAAGTAATGTGACGACGTGTGTATCTTTGACAAACTAACTAAAAACTTTATTCTTTAACAAAGTATTTTAATAAAATGTGTTTATTAAGTCAATACTTACATAGCCGATGGTATGTTTGCAATTTTAATTCCTTGGAATTTCTAAAAAAGTTATGGAGAAAACTTAGATAAAGTACTTTTAAGTGTTGTTTTTCAATCAAAAGGAGAGTTTCACTTTAATAATTTGCATAATTCTTTAATGCATACATTTATTATGCAGATTCCTAAAGATAAATTTCAATTCTAATTGAAAAACAACACCAACAACTCCTAAAATACTGTGTATAAGTTTTGTCTAAAAGCTATTGGTATGCTTGCAACTTTAATTTCTTAGAGTTTCTAAAATGAGAACTATATATTAGGATCATATAACTATACATAAATGATTAAGATTAAAAGAATATATATTAATTAAGAATATATTTTTACACTTATAATTTTTTATAATTATTAAGAATAAAATTAATTATTATAATAACTAAATCATTTAAATTATAATAATAATTAAATAATAAAATTAAAATTTCACAATTTATTAAAAGGAGAGTACTAACAGCACACTTTCTAACACAATCTTTTGGATACACTCTCTATTATTTGTTGAATTTTATTGGAAGCTACAAAATCATGAGTAGAGCTCATTAAATAAGAAGTGGAACCCACCAAATTTTGTATTTTTCAATATATTTCAACCATCATAAAGAGTGTGTTCAAAAAAATGTGTTAGAGGGTATATTGCTAACATTTCTCTTATTAAGAATATAATTTAGTTTTTTAATTCCATATTTTTATGATTCATGTTATTATTAATTTTTATATATTATTTAAAATAAAATGTAATTAGTAACTTAAACTATGCTTTATTTAAAATTATATATAAGTAAATTATTTTTTTTAAACATATATGAATGGATTTTTCGTGAGTTTTCTCGACCCCCACAAAGATGAGATTAAATTTTAATTTTTTGTATTCGCCTTTTTTAAACTCGCCTTATCCCTAACGGGGATAGAGATGAAGATAGCCAAAATTTGACCCCCACCCCATTGCCATATCCTTGTTTAAAATGGTTGAATCCTAAAAAAGGCACGCGCATCAACTAAAGCCCAATAATCTTCCTTCAACATCAACTAAGAGATTTAAACCTTGTATATCAAAAGTTATAACTAATTGTAAGGGTAGCGCAGCTTGATTTCTTTAAAATGTAATTTCTATTTACACCTGTTACAAGAAATGCATGCTTGATATTAAATCCCACGAATCTTAAAAGAAATGTTGACTGAATAAAGTCAACACCAATCACAAACCTTTAAAATTGGACTCGTCGATTTGGCAGGGGGATTGGTAAAATTGGCTAGGTGATATGCAATGAAAATGGTACAAATTGGTAGAACTGGATATAACGGTCGCAACCCGCCGACAGTTTATCTGTCGCGTAATCCATGCGAATCATGAATGATGAACCCTGTGAAATGAGACCCATTTCAAAATGCAGGCTTTTTAGGTTTGGTCCATGTAATCAATGGACATAGCGAGTTTGATCCGCGAGTTAACAGACTAACCCGTAGACCACTATCTTTTTAAAATTGAAATTGATTTTAATATTTAGTTTATGTTGTTGGAACTTTTAATATTTGGTTGATATGTTAGAGGTATTTAGTGATGTTAGTTATTGGTAATGTCATTTTCCCCATTCTTTTGTACCATCTCATTGTAAATGACATACCTCTAACGTTTGATTAGAGGTAAGTAATGAAAATAAATAAGGAATAGAATAAATAGAATAAAAAGAAGAAATGGTTGGGGTAGTAATTAACTGTCTTTAGACGACAAACCATCACTTACAGGTTCCTTTGTCGTTCTTGCCTTGTGATCTGTTAACAATAATCTAGCACCATCTTCAGTAGCATTAGGCTTGCTTAGCACCTCTTGTCATCTAGTGTTATTCAGTAGGTTTGGTTTGAAATAAGGGAAGAAGGATGTGGGTTTTGCTTTGGTCTTACCTTATTTCATTTTATTTGAATTTGTAGGTGGAGGGTTGGAAAGAACTTTGTCTACAGCCACAAGGATAAGGGTAGACGGTCTAATAATTGATCACCTTACAAAGAGATTATTTTGGTGCATACCCCATAGCTGATTGTCTTTGGACCAAACATTTTTTTTATGTAAGACATTGATGAGCTTATCCTTGCTTGAGTCCACCAACATTCATTTTACGAAGCTTCTTCAGCATCAACTTTCGGGTAGCAGCTCAAATGACTTTCCATTTTTTAATATTTTGGTTTTGCAATTAAGAATCAAAGATTGACCTTTAAAGGAAACCAATCGCTTGGTCTTTTTGCTAGTGGAAGGCTTCTTGGGATAAGAATGTAGACATTTAAATTATTCCTTTATTAGCATTTGAGCAACAAATTTCCCGCTGGCTTCAAGAGTCATATGCATTAACGAAGGGTCAGATATTAGAGTTGATGGTGTTTGGATCGATCGTTGGAACATTCCTTCCACCAACTATGCATGTCTTGACTTTCTAATTCCTTTGTCGCATGGTGGGAGTTGATTGAGCAGTTGCAGTTTTGGCATTAACCCTTGTGACCCTTGAAGGTGGGCTTGCGGGACCATAATGGAACTAAAAATCTCCAATATTTTCTAAGGCCTCTTGAGCCATACTCTATTCATTCTCTACCTTGTTAACGAGAATGTGTCAACCTCCTTTTAAGCTTAAAGGGTCTAGCTCTTCCTGTTCTCGACTTAAAACAAATTTGTTATGAACAAACTAAATAGGTGCTCCATATCTAGGAATTTCCAAAGGTTTTTAATGTTTATTGAGGTGCCCTTTATTACAACTTAAGAGACCTCTTGATATTGTTGTAGTTTGGAGGAGAGTAGACGAATCTATTCTTGTTTTTGTTTTCTTTTAGACATTTCTTAATCCTGAGCTCCAGTCTTCTTCTGATTTTCTCTTCTTCCTATAGATGCTTTCTTTTTTTCTTTATCTGAGCAAAGATATCTTGAATATCAAGAAATCATATGAGGGACACATTTGCTAACTCTTGTTAGATGGGTTTTTTTCTCAGAAGGTAAACTTTGTGATAAATTTTTAATGATATTTTTTTATAAAAATTATGATTAAAATCTAATAAATTATTTTTCAGTTAACTTTTGTTTTTTCATTTTATCTCTAATAATTGATTAATTTAAGTACAAAATTAATTATTACAAAATAACTTTGTATCCTTTTTTTTTGTAATTTTACTATAAAAATCAATTATTTTAGATAATTTAAATGACATCCATTATCAATTTACCATAAAATTACTTCTTACCTAAAGTATCTACGCATAAGATTTATTTCACATAATTAATTATATCTATAATCGATTATTGAAATCATCTTTAAAAATAATCCAATTCTAATCACAACAAATTTTGAATATTGAGACAATAAGTCATGAGTAGTAGTCTACTATGCTTAAAGAAGTATAAAAACCTCTGTGATAGTAATTACTTTGATAAAAAAATTTGGAAGCTAGTATTAAAAAATTCTTTACTGACCAGATGGGCATGATGATTTAAAGCATAACAAAACTAAACCAAGGTACATTATCGGGCCGTAATCTTTCTTTTCTAAATTGTTTAGATTCACCCCACAATTAAATGGCCTATTACCTCAGTAGGTTAAAGTGTCGCCCTAATAACGCGAAGGTCGCAGGTTCGACCCCTACATGGGCTACCTTTTATCTTTATTACCAGAGAAATTGAATTGGCCTTTAAGTCTTAAACCAGTAATACGGGACCGGGACAGTCACTTTAGATATTAAAGGATTTTTGAAGAAAGGGATTGTCTAGTGCAATTTTCTGTTATGAGTTTATGAGGTTAAACAACCCCTTGAAGAAAACGACGACATGATTCCTATTATGTGTTTATGATCTTAACTTCATTTTTAGTCTCAGAAAAAATATCACAGGAACCATATAAATAACTTTAAAAAATTGATCTATTTAAGTATGAATTTAGGTGCGAAGATTTTTATTTGACAACATGAAAATCTCATCTATTTATCCAAACAATCATAGTATAACAAATTAATAACCCACAATGTTTCTTCTTATAATATAAATTTTTTCAATCATTTAATAAAGTGGAATGGTATAGAAGTTTTATGCTCATAATTCCTCCCATTGACAATTTTGTGTATCAAGACACACCACTCCATTCAGTCTGTAGGCTTGACTTAATAGTAACTCGCATTTAATTTGATAAATACTACAAAATCCGATCCCATGACAATAAGTCTAGCCATAGTAAGTCCAGCTAACACCTATCGAGAATAATACTCGGTAACCCAAAACAAAAACCGAAAATCTTGCCTCCTAATATGTGTCTTTCTTTGCAGCCTCAGCAGCTGATTTCTTAGCTTCAATCTAAGCCACAAGGGCATCAAATTCAGCTTCAGTTCGTCCGTGCAACACCTAGCAAAAACAATGCGAATAACACTAGATAAACAAAATCATGTCTCCTTAAGGGGGGTCTTCTTTGCAGCCTCTGCAGCTGCTTTCTCTGCTTCAATCTCAGCCACAATGGCATTAATTTCAGTTTTCCAATTGATGCAGACCATGCTCCTTAGTCATCACAGCAACTTCTATGTTCTTGACTCCACTCTCAACCACCTAATTACACATGCCACCAGCAATAAGAATAACTGAATTAAATTACATTTATAGGATCCAGCTCTAAATTATAAGCGCTAATTAGCCCAAAGTACTACTGTAAAGAGGCATAGATATAATTACCTGATCCAATTCATTTTTCAACTGTACTGAGCAACATGCAACCATAAGATTGGCCAGGTTTTATTACTCACTGACATTTTAAAGCATTAATGTGGATATAATAGAGATAAGACTTTTAATATTAAGTTACCAAGGCACACACAACAGTGACAACACAAACCACAGATCAAGTAAAAAACATTAACATCGAATGCAAACTAGACATGTGCTTCTAAATTGATCGCATACCAATTTTTTTTCTCTAATCAGAAAAACCAGTATGTCACTGTCAGTCTTCTACTCTTAGATATAAAATTGCCTGAAGATGTCCCAAACTCCCAATTATGTATCAGACACCCTAATCCTAATAGGACCAGTAACGAGTTCTGGGTGCAATAGCTAAATAAGAGAGAATTACAAGTTAATTCCTCCCAAAAATATTTTACAATTTAGGACAATTATCTAAATAAGTGAGCCTGGAGGCCAACCTTGACCCTAGATTAGAGTAACCATCCCCTCACCTTTTGTTTTTCACGTGGTTACTTAAGTCAATATATGGTCAACCCATTAACCAAACTTTTAACGTTGTAAACAACTTGTTTGGTTAATTGTTCCTAAACAAAAAGATATTGACTAAATATCCAACGTTGTAAACAATTATCTAAATTCCTGAATTGCATTCTGCCAATAGGAGAAGGAGAATTAAGCTCAAAGGCAAAAAGTGGGTTGCAGTAAGGATTTTTGCAATAGTTTTGAAACATCCTTATTGTATTAATAAATAATATAATATTAATTTTGTAATTTAGTTAATTTGTAATGTGATGGTTTGGTTACATGAATGCACAATAAGTTCAAAAACCGAATAAAAAAATTGTACAGATTAAGTAACCGCAAAGCCATCATCTCTTAACATAAAATGAAAAATAAATAAAAAGTAAAGACCTTTTCAATCATGTTAACCACAAATCCCTCATAGATAGACCATATGATATTTTTATTTTTCATATATTCATTTTGGTTTAGGGTACAGATGATACTTACTAGTACAAAAATAAAGACTTCGAAGGTCAATATCATATAATCGATACATAAAGAAATGTTTGGAAATTGGAAAGCAATAAGCATATGAAAAGTTCCAATGACATTCCACTCATATGATTGAGAAAAATGTAAGGTCATGATCAAAATTGACACTATACCGTATGTTTACTTGCATAAAGTAGCAAATAATGTACTGGATAGCTTGCAAGCACACAAATAAAGGAATAAGGACATGAACGCTAATAATATCATTTATAAAATATAAATTGAACGTCTAATGAATAAGATATGATCTCAAAGTTCCAGGCAGGTCATTAACTACAGATTTTAATGGACGACCAAGACCAGAAAAGGACAGTAACTACATTTAGCAAGAAAAAATTGTGCAGGTAGCAACAAAAATACCAAGAATGGTTTCACCAACACAAAAAGAACAAATGAACAACTCACTTCAAGCAATGCTTGGATAGCCAATTTTAGAGTCTCTTGGTCAGAAGTTTCCTTTTAGTTCTTCTCTGGGAATGCCTAAATTGAAATTGAGTTCCTTCTAGTTACATTAGCATTACAGGATGAAAATGTACCAGAAGGATCTGTTTGTAGAATTGTCAAACTAGGTTCCAGCCTGAGTCAACCCAGCTCATAAGTTGTACAGATTATAAAAATGGTGACTCATTCTTTTACAGGTTGTCCTGACTCCTGACCCAACTTACTTAACCTCCGGGGAGAGGCGGATGATCAACCCAGATCGAATCAGACCAACCTTTTTTTTTTTTTTTCCAAATTTATTTATTTTCCTTGTTTTGGTTACAAATCCTTGAATTTTTTTTATTTGTTTATTCATAGAGTTTGCTATTATAAATCAGTGTGTTACTTATTAGACTTTTTGTATTACATTTTTTCTGTATTTTTTCCTTTATCTTTTTTACATTTTTTATTTTTAAATAAGTCAACTCATGATTTTAAATTGTGGTTCACAACTGCAGTTGCATCCGCAACATAAATGTTTTTCAACTCACCGCAACCGCATCTTAATCATTGCCACATCAATCGCATTTTCTCGTAATTTTTCGCAACATCAAAGATTGCAACGAAACCGCAACTGCGACTACAATTTAAAACCATGATTCAACTCGTAGTTAACTCACCAATTCATGATGAATTGAGTCAAATTGTGTATTTTTTGGTTTACATAAGAAAAAAGGTAAGTCGAGTTTAGTTGACTCACTTTTTAGCATGAGTAAGTGGGGTTAGTCACTTTGACACCTCTTTGCTATAGGGACCGCGCACCAAAAAGGGATCAAAGGCAACAATCAAGGTGGAAAGGCCAAAGGGTCGCACGCCACCACTTTGTATGTACTTTTGCTGAGAACCTGCAATGTATCAAGTTATGTACTTGAACAGTCAAAGAATCGTCAACAGTAAGCCTGTGGCTTTGTCATTCAACCCTTGCCCTGTTTATAAGCACACGAGCATCTGCTTTTAGCTCACTAAAGGCGAGGGTAATGTGATCATCCATATTTACAATCTTTCTCACCCTTCTGCATAACATACATGAAAAAAGAAAAGAAAAAGAGAGTCAAATACTTCATGGTATATAACCTTGTGTTTGGATTAGTTTAATTTGAATTCAAGAAAAATAAAATATGCACTAAAATGCACGACGGTCTATGTTTTCAAAAACCCTATGAGCTAGTCTGGGATCAGATTTTAGATTATTAAACAGGAATCACTATCCAAAGTAACCTACCTTGTGCTTGGACGAGAAAGTTTAATAGGATAATTTATGTTTTTAAGGAATTTAAAATATTTTATGGTAAAATATGTTGTTTGGATAAGAAATATAATAATAAATTAAAATTTTAATTCCTTGTAAAAATATTTTAATTACCTAAAATTATAAAATTTCAAATTTTATCTAAAAAGTAAGATTTGAAATTCTTAATTCTCACTTTTTTTTTTGTACCGTTATATCTGTTATCTTTGTCTTTTTTCTTCTCTTTCTCTTCTCTTTCCTCTCCCTCTCACCTCTCTCTTGTCTCTTTTTGTTCTTTCTTTTTTTTTCATGGCCTCTCTCTTTTGTCTTTGCTCTCCCTTTATTTACTTTTTTTCTTCTCTCCTCTCTCCCCTCTCTCCTCTCCCCTCTTCCCTTTCTTCTTTCTCCTATTTATTAATATTGACATAAAAAATATTAATATTTTTATTTTGAATTATTAAATATTATATAATACTGAAATTATTAAATATTTAAAAACTTAAAAATTAACTAATGTTTATTTTTAGTAAAGTTTAATATTAAAATTTTAATTCTAAATATATATTTAAAAATTAAATTTTACATATATAAAAATTTAAAATTTAAATTAATTTATCCAAACAAAACATTTAATAAATAAAAAAATTTAAATCAAAACATTTCAATTTTTTTAAAATTTTAAAATCCTTGGTCCAAACATAAACCTAATGAAATCATAGTGATCAGGAAAAATATTGAAACCTAGGGTCTTCTAAACGGTTTCGAGCACGTATTCCATCGGGAAGAGGTGGCCGTCCAGTGAGAACACGGTGATTGCTCTACCTTGCCATGCTCAAGTTATTCTCTTGCTTCTTCTATTCATTCTTCTCGTGCTTGTTGCTTCTTAAGCATCAAGCAACAATTCGAATACAGTCGTAATGAACTGGGCTCAGGTTCAGGAACAGGCCTTACCCATGCTGAATTTCTAATGTTTGCGCCCATACATTTTTTAAACTTGCGTTGATTTAGTCGGAAAAAAAAACTTGTGTTGATTTGAAACAAAGAAAAATTTGTGTTGATGCATTTTAATTTTTACTGCACAGTATAATTATCGAATGGGTGTTGATTGATGTGCTTCGGGGTCCAGGTTTTCCTGATGTCAGATGGTGTTCTAGTGCGGTTGAGATGAGGTGAAAAATGGTTAGGTACTTATAAAAGACATTCTGAGCTCAAATTAGAAAGAATTTTACTAGAATGAAGATGTATATTAAATGTTTACTTGCTATAGTGACGTTGATGGTATATATAAGATTCAAATATAGATTGAATTCTTTGATATGAAGCTCAATCCTCTTATGAGAAATAATATATTGTTTTGGTGTAATAATAAGGTAATTTTACTCTTAGCTGAGGTGTGATTCACTCCTTATGAGTGTATGTTACTTTTCCTGTTACATGTATTGACCCCATGGACACTTATGATTTTGGATTGACCCATTGTCTGGACTTGATGGGGTCCTAATACGGATTGGGCTTGAGCCGTGTGAAAAGTAAATGGTATTATATAAATAAAATGCAGTTACATCTTTCCAAAGTGAGTTGTAAATAAACATATAAATAATAAAAAAAATAGTATTTTTTTTTTTAATTCACACATGTATTTTTTTTTATGGAAAACAATCTTGCTTAAGTCACAATTAAATAATAAATATGAATGAGTTTCTTAACCCCTTTTGTTAAACTCAATCCCTGGTGACAACACTTTCTCCATGATATGGTTGAGCTCACATTGGTATCACACCATGTTTCTTTTCTTCCTCTCTTTCTCCATTCACAGTTCATCCTCAAACTGGTCGATCAACTTTTCTTCACTTCCCTTCTAGTGAGGTTGCCATCTCTAATAAAAACCTAATATGAGAAATCACACCCTAAAATTGAAGGAGTTTAATTGCATTTTCCCTATTTTATATAAAAAGATTAGCTCATCATATCTAAGCTAAGAATTTATTGCTTAATGTAAATGAAATAATCTATTCTACTTCATTATTACATAAGTGTATGATAATAACATCAATTTGATATCCTATTGTCTTGCATCTAATGAGAAGGAAGGGAAAAAATGTACTTACACTCTAAAAACTCTTCGATCCAACACTTATGATCAAAATTCAAGGCAGATTGCTTACATATTTATTGTGAAGGGGACCCGTACTCCTTCTGCCTTACTATATTTATTTATTTATTTATTTCAATCAGGCAATATGTAAATAGTAGTTGATAATTGGGTAAACATAAAGTTTTTCCTTCTGCACAGTGCAGTTCTCTATGCACACACAATAGAGCACTAGCTACTACAGCCATTGACTACGAGTGAGAGTAAGAGTCAGGAAAATTGGATTACATTTATAGAATACAAATGTCAAACTACGATTTTTTATGTTTTATATGCGGTAAACTTCTATACATTTCTAGGCTGCCTGAGCCAACCCTTTGTTAGTTTGGGCTTTATGAGAGAAAAGATGTTCTTTTAGTGAGTGAAAGAATGGTGGACACCATCATTTTGAAGTCAATTGGCTTTGTTAAGTAAGCATCCATGCCCACCTCCAGGCATTTGGCTTCATCACATGACATTGCATGTGCTGTAAGAGCAACAATGGGAATGTGCAAGCCTGTTCCCACTTCTGATTTCCTGATTGCTTTTGTTGCCTCGTAGCCATCCATCTTTGGCATCTGTTTCCACAAACAAACAAAGAATCAGAATATTAAAGTTCACATTCACTTGATGTGAAAAAGAAAAAAACGGTTATCTTAACATATATAATAACATTCTATGGTAATCTTTGTTTGTATTCTTAATCTTGTATAAGCAAGACCTGTGCTCCCAAAACTATTAAAATTAAAGATATGGATTTTTTTTCTGGCTCATACCTGACAATCCATTAGGATCAAGTCATATGGACGGCAAGTCAAAATCTCTGTTTGAGATCTTGTGTTTCTTTCCTTCTGGAGTGATTCCCTTCTACAATCTTCAGCAGTGAACATGCAATTGAGAGCATCCACTGCCTGTTGTCCATCACCTACAGCAACAACAGCTGCTCCCATTTTTTCAAGCATTATGGTTGCAACCTTTTGAAGTACTGGTGTATCTTCTGCAAGCAAAATCTTTAGGCCCTCAAGAGATTTCTTTCCATCTACTGCTTTACTTGAGCTGATGACCCTATGTGTTTCCCCACATTCAGAATCTTCATCCTGATCTTCTGTTGAAATGGATGATTCTTTGGTGGATTTAGGTTGGTTGTCTTCAGTGGCATAATTGGAGCTGGGACTAGAAGATGCTTCTTTCCTCAAATTATGTTCTCCCAGATATTCATTTTCATTGGTTAATCTAACTAGGCAGTTATTCATGTGGTATGGTGATGATGGATGGGATTTGGCTACCTTTTCAATTGGTTTATCTCCATTAGCACTAACAGGATTAGAACCACCTATTTCAGATATGTCAGAATCATCAGAGCTAGCAGCATCAAAATGAGTGGAATCAATCTCAAGAAACTCGTGCAAATCACCCTCTTTCATTGTGGTCCTTGAAGCTGTCATGTTTTTCTTTAGTAGCTCAAGATTTCTCTCCTTTATGACAGCTTCCAAAATATGAATCATTTTTGCTTTGTAGAGGGGTTTGTTGACCATCAGTATATGCCCTTTCCTTCGGAGCTCCATCTTTACATTATTGGAGGTGTCATGATTTAGCATCCATACGAACTTTGCTCTACCAAAGTACCTGTGAAGGAAGTTAAGCTGTTCCTTCCATATATCTGTGCTCAAGTCAAGTAGTCCAACGTCAACAACAATGACAAAAACCGGGTTCCTCATATCTCGTATGTTGAGTAGTTTAGACTTCAATGCCTCTTTTGCTGGATAGTGTGCATCAAAGTCATTATTATGGACTGAACTTCTTGCATGAAAGAGTTCCCTCAAAATTTGAGTTAATCCGTTCCATTCAGATGCTTCCATTGTGCACACCCCGTTTTTCTGTAGCCACTTGTATGTAATTAATCGACCCATGTTGCCATGCAGGGCAAGCAGTACCTACATTGACACTTCTTATTTAAGAACCTGCTTATTATCCTTCCAGTTATTTTCTGTTATTGAAGGTATAGGGTCTGTCTGACTAACATGTCCACATGGCACATATGCATTTGCTTTTAGTTAAATACACATTTTCCAAGATGAATTAGATGTAATTTTAAATAATCAATGAACAAGTCAATGCATTGAATGATAACATCTCACCAAAAAAAAAGCATTAAATGGTAACAATATATTCTTATATATGACATACTTTTATTTAAAAGTCAAAACAAAAGTGTATGCTTTTTGTTGCCGAACAAAACAAAATTATTTTATGGAATTTATATCCTCTTCCAATTTTGAATAAATCCTTACGTTGTTACTGAATAACAGAACATGATTGATTCAAAAAAAAAATGAATAACAGAATATGGTAATGTTAGAGAAAGAAAGACATTATTTTCACTATATTAAGGATCTTGGTTATAGGATCACTAGTTATATTAAAAAAAAAAAAAGTCTCTCTTTCTTTAACAAAAATGTCCTGTTATTTAGGAATAAGAGAGGATACAGTGGTGGTAAAAGAAGACTAATGCCATTCTGCTTTTGCTTTGGTACTTGCAAAGTCAACTAAAAGACTGCAACAGCAGTTGTAATGTTGTCAAATGTGCAAAAGTTTTTCTATCACACACACAAACATGCATACAAGTATATAATATTTCTTATTTCAAATGTTATTGGCCCAGAAGAGTGATTCTACTCACCACTAAGTCATTGTCTGTCAAATCTACTGCACAATGTTGTTCTGTGACATCCATGGGCGAACTGAGAAGCAAGCAAAATCGCATCAGTGTTCCAGGGCCCTCCTTTTTGACAACCTTGATGTCTCCACCCATCTTGTTAACCTGCCATCCCGCAGTAGTAATGAGATCAAAAGAAATTATATTCAATTCTCACAATTTACTTTAGAAGAGAAAAGGACACATACAAAAGGAATTGATAGACCTTGACTTGAAAAACAATGCTCTTGTCACAGTTCTTTTAATACAAGTAGCTGATTAAGGCTTCACTTCACTTATCTAAATGATGTATTCACATATTTGTTCAGCGCAGACACATTTTTTGCTTTTGCTTTTCATTGGACACATTCATTATGATTTATGTGTACTTTACTTACGTGAAATTTTACACATTAAGGGTTTTACTCACCAAGTTTCTCACAATGCAAAGACCAAGACCGGTGCCTCCATGCCTGAAATGAGTGAAGGTTTCAGAAATCCATAAATATTCAGCCCATAGCATTCAAAAGGCTTTTAAACCATTGGATATAAATTTCATACCAATTTTGAAGTTTAATGAGGTTTTATGACAATCTCTTATAATAATATCATGTTCATTTGTTAGCTTAAAAGTAAGTTTTAGAAGACTTCATCTTGTCTTTGTTAAAAATTTAAATTCCTTACAGTCGAGTAGTTGATGGATCAGCTTGCTCAAAGCTTTCAAACACAGAATCCCATTTGCTAGGGTCAATACCTATATCACATATATAGGAAGCAAATCATTGTGATTTATCCTTAAATTGATTTTTATTTTGACAAAAAAGGTGCATTTAGGTTCATACCACAGCCTGTGTCATCAACTTCAAACCAAAGTATCACTTTGTTATCTTTTATAGATGTTTTCTTTGCGTGGTTTGCATTTGGCTTCTCTCTGAACTTCTGTAAACTCCGTGATTTCTTCTGGTCAAGAGGAAAATTTGGACTATCAACGGAAGAATTTGGGTTTTCACACCATCCTCGCAGAATAATATGACCCGCTGCAAGACATTTGAAAGACTTTAGATTAGTATTCTATCAGAGCTTTATTGATTCATGGCCATAGACCCATTTAAAATTCTTCGGGATTTTGAGGGAACATGCTAATGAATGTTGATATGATCACCAATTTCTTCAGCAATAGAAGACCACCAACTTTGATGCTTCTTTACATTTAATGTGATTTATTTATTAAAAAATGAATTAATTCAAAAGAACATTGTGCAATACTTTGTTAAGGAAAATTAAATTAAATTCATTATAGAAAGAAAGAATAGGGTTCAGATAACCCACAAATGATTGAGAACCTACATAATGTAGGAGCTAACTACAACACAACCAAAACTAACCCTCATTGTAGTCTAGTCATTATGTAGTACTCCTCATAAGAGAAACACGTCTGAAATGAAGCAGCCTTTTATCACCTTCTAACCTCATGCTTCAGGAAATGCAATGGAACCGACCAATGTTTAAATTTTAGACAAAATTTTGGGGGCTGAACATGGAAGTCATTTCCAATAAACCAATTTTAAATTCTTGTGAGGCTTTTTTATTTCAAGCTGGTAAACTTTTTCATATTTTTCATTACCACTATCCTAACAAAACTAGAACATAAAAATGTTGACTTACATGGAGTAAACTTAATTGAATTGTTGATCAGATTTGCAAATATTTGAACTACCCTCGCAGAATCACCCCGAACCACCTTTGGCATATCATCTGCAGGATAACAGTTATTAGCTAGATGAATTAAAAACTTGTTAGAAGAACTTCTAATCATCTACTTTTTGCTGAGATTAAAATCTCTCATACTATTTACTACCAAAATGAGAATCATACCAGACAGGTCTAAAACAGTCTCCACGTTGTGGTCAATGCACTGAACAGAAAACATATCTACAAGCCCTTCAAGTTCCCTTCCCAAGTCAAATTCTGCATCTTCTAGGATCAGTTTTCCAGATTCCACCTAAAGCCTTTATAATATTAGGAAGCTTTTGGCAGAAGTGCAGTGGTAAAGAAACTTAGATTTGGGTTTTAATATACTTGAACAAAATGTTTAGCTAATATCTCACCTTACTCAGATCCAAGATATTATTAAGAAGACGAAGCAGAGCAGTTGAGCATTTTCTTATTTGAGTAACTGTTGAATATTGTTCATTTGTGAGACAGTCATCGGATATGAGAATGTCAAGCAACCCAATTACTGCAGCCATAGGTGTCCTCAGTTCATGACTGTAATACACCAAAGAAAGAAACCATGAAGCACATTTATGAATGCCAATGGAAAGATCATCTCAGACTTGTAAACCAAATGAAAAGATAGGTCATTAGGATAGCTTGAGTACAGTGTCATAAATAGGATCTAGTTTATAGTAACCAATAAGCATGTTTCATAACACAAATAAGTTTTAGAAATACATAAAATATGTAAATGTAGTTGCCTCAGATTCCTTCAAGCCATTGATCATTGGTGCATAAATTGTTCCTTGTTCTATAAATTTTAAAATTAGATCATAAATTGGATAAAGCAGGCTCTTCTTTTATGTGTTTACAAAACTATACTCGGAAAACAAACCTCATGTTTGCAAGGAATTGACTTTTATAGTTGCTTGATGCCTCTGCTTTTCTTCTTGCTTCCAGTTGATTTATCAGTTCTGCTCTTAGATTCATTTCCTTTGATACTCCGCTTGTCAATATCAAAATGCAAACACATCCTATGACTAAAATACATAATGATGCAGATATCAGAATAACCAACGTTTTGAAGGCTCTTTCATCCACCTGCCCCATGATATACTTTCTTGGTATGATGATCACACCGACCTGTACAAATTAAAGTCATATTTCATAGACACTCTACAAAAGCATAGTTGGTTACCCAAAACAGAAATGAAATAGAGGCAGAAAATTTTCCTACAATATTCTACCTTATCATCAAGATCTTCTTAAGTTTCAAAAGTAATGTTATATGTAAGATCAAATGTAAGGAATAAGTGCAGTATCTTCAAACTTACCAAAGGAAGTCTCTTCAAATTTAGGAAGAACGAGTCAATGTAATATCGCTGGTTGCCTAGCTTGACATTCTCTACATGAACCTCATGACTGGGAGGAAAATTGTTCCCATAAGTTCTCTGTAACCACTCAGCTCCCTGTCGTATTACATCGTCTTCGCAGTCAACAGCCATCTTAAGCTTAGGAGGCTTTGTTGAATTTGCCAGTAGAGGTGCACTTGTGGAAGTTGCAAGTAAATAACCCTCTTGGGAAGTCAAATACATATGGCCACTGTGCAACTCGACTAGCTCTCTCATTAGCTGTCCTACACTATAAAGTGCAGTTGTGACCCCCACAACTGCCATAATAGTCTTATTAGAAGAGTCCCAAACTGGCAATGCTGCCGAAAGCAATGGTGAATCTGTGAACTTGCTCACTGCGACGTGCCACGAAGCTACGCCATCAGGTACTTGGGAAAGGCCAGCTATGTTGATCAAGTCTTCGGGTGCAATTTGCATAGCTTTTCCAATCTTTTCACCACTCACAGGGTCGAGTGGTTCACGGTACCAGATTGCAGAATAGTTACCACCAAGGGCCTTATCATCCCAACCTTGATGCGTTGAAATGGAATTGATCTTGTTTGAGTTGCTGACACCCATCGAGTAATTTGCAATATCAGAGTAGATGTAAAATGTGTTGTTGTCCTTCAGATCCCTATGGAATGCCTGAACAAATCCGTTCTTATAGTTGATAGTTATAGAGTTGAGAGCTTTCCGACTAGCAAATAACGCCCATGTTACAGCCCTCATCGCTTCATACAGCTGCTAGAGTTTGAACATTACAAATAAGCAATACATAATAGGTTAATAATATGGTAAGTGCTAATATAGTATCAAACACAATAACAGAAAGAAGATGGGATACAAGGATCCACTTAGTAAGTCATTTTATGCTAGATTCAAACTGCTAGATTGAAATTTCTGATTGAGTAAATCAACTACTCAAATCTAAAAATTTTCTAACAATTTAAAAATTAGCTGATATTTTATTATATAATTTCATTTTTTTAACATGTAACATAGTTATTAATGTTCAATTTATCTAGAATTTGATGTGCGTAATCATCAAAATAATAATACTACATGATTCAACTATTAAATTTAACTTTGTATTTATTAAACTGTAAGTGTCTTAGAGTCAACCTCAACTTGCTCTGCTTGAGTGGCAGGGTTGCTGTAACGTCTGATCAAATACTGAGACAGTTTGACCTGAGCAGTGGTAATTTCAGATGTTGAGTTTAAAATATTCCACATCCTCAAGACGGGGCGTTGCAGAAGTTCATAACGCAGACCATATGCCAAACTATTAAGTGATTTTGTTGTATAAATCTTCGTGAAATGCCATGTCAGTATAGTGAGAAGCCCTATCAAGATGGCCAGCATGACCTGCATGAAAACAAAATAGTGGTTAGTTACATAAAAAAAATTGGGTCTTACTCTTTAATTATCAGCAAACAAGGGTCTAATCTCGCAGTCTTTTCTTCACAACTAGTTCTTGGCTTCAGTTAAGTAATTTCAAATATAAGTAAGAAATAAGAATATGTTTCTACATGTCAATCATTGAATTACTAGCAAAATTAGTGACCGAAATTCAAACATATAAGATGATGGGTGGTGGCGAAAAAAATCACTGACCATGATTGCTAGTCGAACCACAAAAACACTATAGTAGGATGAGAGACAGTGACTACTGGCATACTGGAATTCTTCTTCTTTTTCCACATCTCTGTGGAAAAGTCTTCGACCTCTTGGTGTGCTGGTTTTGTTCCATGAAGCGGCACAACCGCATAATCTATCAAACAAGTATCTATACTTGCTACCCATTGGCGAGGTTGAGCTTGGTGAACATACAGAACTTTCAGAATAGATTTCGTCTTTGTTTTCTGCCATAACTCCCTGCAGAAGCTATGAGATTATAAAGTAACACATCGGAGAGATTCCAACTTGTTGATGTTTATGCTTCGCCTGCGTGTCAGACAGAGAAAAGCCTCTGCATGACGCATGTTGAGTTCTCAATATATAGTGAGTGTGTGCGTAACAATACATTAATTATTTATTAATAATATAATAACACATTGTTTAATAACAATACACATTCGTTTATGCTCATAATGCATTCATAGTAGATATACAGTGAGAAGATTTTAATATACGCACGATATGATTATTTAAAACTCGCATTCCTATATTATACTAGAGAAAAGTGAAGACTGATAACTGATAAGTGCTTAGAGATAATTTCACCGAAAAAAAAAAGTGCTAAGAGATAAAACTTCGACCAAAAAAATAAATAAATTTACAATTACGGTGAAAATTTAATCTTATTATTTTTTTTTGGGGGTAAAATTTAATCTTATTTTACAATTAGGTCGTTCAGCTTTTTCATCAAATACTTTTTCGAAGTAAAAAAATTATTTATGATATTTAAAATTTGAAGTGTAAACTCTCGAGATGTCACCTTAATTTTTTGACCTTTGATCTTTTAATTATATAAGCAATTTTTTAACATTCTTATTCCTTTATTGAATTTTTTTAACTTTTTTTTTAAGAGGTCACAAAAATTGTTATTTTCTCTCATTCCTCTTATTTCATAATAAACGTTATAAATGTGTGATGAATATTAAATCTCATCCATTAATTAATATTTTTTAATAACAAATATATTATTATTTTAATTTCTTAGATAATAAAAAATTATTAATTTTAAAAACATAAAATTTAGACAAGTGAAAGAGAAGTAGGAGATCAAAGGGAAAAGATATAATAAACTCTTTTTTATTTTGTTATTCAAAAATTATCAAGCCATAATTTTATATCCCTTTCACTAAGCAATTATTTTATGATAACAAAAGCACCTAAACAAAACTATTCCCTATCAAGCCATATACTACAAAATTCACCAAAGTAGAAACTCTCTTCTTGAGGTACTCTGAAAAACCAAATTCACTTTCTTTTTCTCTGCAAATCTAACATGGTTCATGCCTTCCAACACACTCGCACTGAACAACTCTTAATTAAAGAGCACTCTACTCGTAGTTGTTTCCACCATATCATGCGACTAAGTAACCAAGAGATAAAACACTTGAATTATGTCGTCTATAGTCTAAGTAATAGTTTATTGATTTTATAGTAAAATCATTTGTCGATGTAATTATTGCTAGTAAATGCTAGTAAAAGCATTAAATAAATTGTTACTGATTGATCTTGACGAGCACTTAAAAAATGATAATTTAAGGAGAACGACAATGAAAAGTGGGCGTTCAAGACATGAGAAAGACAATTCCTTGTGAAGTTTAAGAACTAGATAGAATAAAATTGAAAGTTAAAAATACATATTCATAAAAGACGTTAAGTTTAAGTTATGGTTGCCAAAAAAAAAATCTGGAAAGTTAGACGAAAATTGAAAAACTATTTAAAAATAGGAACAAATTTATTTGTTGAGGGTGACTTGGCTCCCCTATTTTTTTTCTTAGTTTTAAATATTTTAATATATATAATATCTTAATATTAGAGTTATTATTTTTATTTTGAGATTTGATTGTAGAAATAATGACATTTAAGTGTTCTTTTTTCTTATTTTTTGACAAAATATTTTATTCTTCTTTTTATAGTTTATCAAACCAACACTTTTTAAGTTAGTAACTTTTTCATAATCACCTTCCTAACCAAATGCCTCCAGTGTTGCCATGACTTGATAGAGATTGGATTAGAGTGTCTTTGACAAGTTATTTTAATTAATTTATAACTTATTTAACTAATTTTATAAATATATTTGATCAAAATAAAAGTGTTTAATATGTAAATGATTTTATTTTACGAACTTATAAAAAAAATTTAGATGCTACTTGAAATAGTATTTGAACTTATAGATAATTTTTATTTTTTTAAGTTTTTACCTTCAATAATTTAGTAAAAATTTTCATTTATATTACTCTCATTAATATTACACTATTTATTATAATAAAATTCATGATAGCTAGAATTTTCGCTTAAAAATTAAGAAAAAAGAGTAAATTGAGAATCAATAGCTTCCATTGAACCATGAAACTAAACTCAATGTGATAATTGTTATGGATGGCTGTAAACATTTTGCGAATTCATATTCAATGCTTTCAAAAAAAATTAAAAATATGATTATTGTTGATGAGATGGTAAGGCAAGATACTCCAATGGATGGCAAGCACAGCTCAACCTAAAAGATTATTTAAATGTAGCACTAATATATGTTTGGTTTCCCTAAAAATAATCTTGGATGTAGTGGATCATTTCGGAAAAGATTACCCACAGACACGAGATTTTAAGTAGCCTCCAAGGGGTTTCAAAATCACACTTGGGTGGAAAGGCAAAGCTTGAGACTGAGATTTAATTTAAAGCATGCATCCGTGCGGACCCGCTTCCGCTTTCAAATAATATGATTGAAGTTAAGTAGAGTTTTTTTTTTTTTTTTTTAGTAAATTATACTGACGCTTTTTGAAATTTTGTTAATTTTTTTTTTTTATATTTCTCCTTTTTTTTACCTTTACACTAACCTTTTTAATTATTTAAAAACATTACACTGACACTCCTTATATATTATATTAATCTCTTTGATTGTTTAAAAATATAACATTGCGTATTTCTATAAGGGAGGGAGACTGTTGTAAATGTTACAAAAAAAAAAAGATTTTGTGCAATCTCAAAAAATTTCAAAAGGTGTCAATATAGTTTATCTTTTTTTTTTATAAATAAGTTAGAGAAATATTAGTAATCACTATACTTTTATTATTAATTGAAATTTGTTAAAAATCACAAAATTATATGGGTCTCATTCCTTATTTAATAAACCCTACTTATTATTTTATAGTTTTCAATAAATTTTAATCAATAAGAGAAAGTGTATTGGAAAGAATGTGTTAAAAGAGTTTTACTACTTGCCACCACTCCTCAATAAGTTAAGGAAACTTGTTCTTACAAAAAAAACATATTGAAAGTGCAAATTAGCGACTATTGACTAAGGAGGCATGTGAAGCTCGCAAGCATGATGACCATATAAAGGAGATAATGAATTTAATTGTGGAAAGAGAATAATTACAATACAAGCAAACACCATTTTGACCCGTAAAAAATTAGGATAGATAACATCAAGATTAAAATTACCGTTTTCGTCTCTGAAAGATAAAATGATGATTAATTTAATCATTAAAAAATTAGAATGAGGATGCCCATATACTAATATAAACAACACTTACATTAAAATATTTTTCTTTTATTTTTTATGGATGAATTCTCTATTAACTCAACTTTAAATACAAAGGTCTACTTGAAATTAGAATTTGCATGGTAACTCGCACATATATATATATATATATGCAACCAATTTATTTGACAATTCAATTATACAGTTGCACATTACAAAAACTTTTCAATAGGAAAAACATAAAGAACAAGAAATAAGGTATGCCATGTCAACAATTTAATAGTATTAAGCATAAACAGAAAATCTTAATTAACTTAGCTAAAGAAAACTATGGTGGTTACCTTTTAGGTTCTTTGTTTGCATAATCTTGACATGGCATACCTTTATTTCTTGTTCTTTATGTTTTTCCTATTGTTTATATTTTCATTTTGTTCTATATATTTGACATTTTCTTATCCCTGTACTTATATTAATGTTCATTTTTGTCTTATGATTGAAGATGAACCAATATGTCATGTCAATACTAGCTATTGTCAGATAACAAACATCAGCTAATTAACATCCTTATGACTTAGGCAAACAACATTCTTAAATTTTAAAAACTGTGGTCTTAGTTTTTGTATTTCTAAAATGTGATGAATTTCGTCCCTAACTTTATACTTCATTTTGACATGATAAGAGACCAAATCTACCACACAAAAACCAAAACCACCTTTTTTAAAATGTAGGAACTAAAAATAATTTTAACCAAAACTTGAGGGACCTAAAATATAATTTACCTTCCTTTTCATGTAAAATGTACTTTTTTTTTATATACGAAGCAAAATAAAAAAATAATAATTTAATTAGAATACACTTACAATGTAAATATTTTTTAGTAAAATATTTTTTGTCTCTCAAAATATTTTGAAATTTGATTTTAGTTCTTATAAAAATTTTAATACGTTTTAAGTTTGTACATTTTAACAAAAACACATGTTTTTAATTCCTGGTGAAGAAATAAAACTATATGACTTTTGGTAAATATAGGGACTAAAGACATATTAAATATTTATAGGGATTAAAACTGAATTTTGAAATATTTTGAAGGACCAAAAATATATTTTATTCATATTTTTCTAATCATAAATGGTTATGTATGGTAAGATTGATAACTTTTGTAATAATTATTTTAAAAGCCATATCTACAATATTTTTAAATTGATTGACAATGTAAAATTTTTTACTCTAAGAACATGAAAATTAAATTAAAAAATTATATCAAATATAAGGACCAATTTTATAATTTAACTAATTTATTTTTTATAAAAAAAAATTACTAAAGCTATAATTTTATAAAATTTAACACAAAGTGTCAATTAATGTTATCTATATTAATTTTTTGAAAATGTAAATTCCTATTTTTTAAAATATAACCCATTGATTTTTTAGAAGTAACTCTTACACTTTATTAAACCGAATTTTGTGTCTTGTCCGAAAGGGAATCATCTTTGAATTCAACGAAATTACTCAGTGTAAATCTTCATACATCTTCTTTAAAGATCATACTTTCTTTTAATCGATATGATTGATCAAATTAAGGGGAAACTTCTTCATGCTCAGTAGACGACAAAAATTATCCAGGGGTGATTTTTACCATAATAACAACTTTTTTTTATGAGGCTGAGGATTCTTTTAGTGAAGACAATCTTTTTTAAATTGAGTAGGATATTATGGATGGTAAAACGCTTCTCTATAAGTAAGCAGTAGTAACAACAACAACAACAATAATGACAACAACAACAAGATTTAAACCCATTAGTGGTTAGACTTTGTTTATTTAAAAAATAAATAATTTGATTTTAAATTGTTAATTGTGATTAAAATATGTATTTTTTTAATCATAAATTTTATATTAAAATGTGTGTATAGTGTGACAAATTAAATCTTACTGAAAAATAAACAAGACATAAAAGAGTTTAAGAAAACGTTTCCACTGACTTTGAATTTGCTTCATACTCTCAAGGAGGATAAAGTCTCTTCTCTAGGAAGCACTTTTGTAGAAGCAATGATCATTCTTCCCATCTGAGTTGGTGGTTATGACTTATGAGACAATGCAAGCCTTTGGCGGCACGTCATAGGATCCCAAAATCTCCCAGAAGAAAGTATATATGCCTTGTAGATGAAGAAAAGCAGGCAACCATTTTCCATAACCATCACCAAGCTGAAATGTTTAGAGAATTTTTTTCCCCCTTGTTTTCTGCGTAGCAAACAGATTAGTGTTCCAAACTAACTAACCCACTCCACAATAATGTTCTTTCATTTAGATTAAGCCAAATTGCTAACATTTCAATCCCTTTTTGAGCAATCCAAGTTCACACCAGAACATATGGTATGAACACAAATGCCTTAAAACTCCAATGACTATGACATATTCTCGATCTAATGAGTAGAGTACTTTAATTTTAGAAATAAGAAACGTTTTTTATTTCAATCCTTAACTTTATTAAACTTTAATTTCCTAATATTATAAAATATTAAAAAAATATTTATTTTAATTTTTCTATTATATTTTTTATTGACATTAAAAAATAAAGAATGATATTTTATACCATTTTATAAAATTAAATACTAAAATAAAAATTTATGAAATAAAGGACTAAACTTATCCTCACTTACAATTTCAAAAATTAAAATAGGAGTTTGCTCTATTTTATTTACTATACAATGAAATATTATTTTTACCTTATGCCACTCAAAATGGAACTGCTAGTATTATTCGCTCAGCCAACTACATGCCCACCAAAGGATAAACAGCAACAAAACACCAAAAGAAAGTTAATGAAAAAGCTAATGCAAAATGTGTCAACTAAGAAAGAACCAAAGGGTCGGCATTATTTTTTGTGTCAAGTGGTGGTAGCTGGTAATCAATACATGATCCGATTCTGATCACAAAATTTAGAAACAAAAGAGGGTGGCTATTAAAAGAAAACTAGCCGATAAAATTAATGTGGGCCTATTAGGCGTGCACTGGGTATGGTATATTTGACTTGGCTGAAGCCTCTAGAACACAGCCTTTGTGCTCCAACTCACTAATCCACATCAACCCCTTTTGTGGTGTATCCTCCTCCATCTTTGAGGCTTTGGAAGATGAATTAAAGCACTAAGCTAAGGGGTTAATTAAACTCTTTTAATGGTGTATAGTGGGAAAAAGTCTGAACAGCTACTCTGCAAGGTGCCAAATATTGTCCACAGTATTTCATCTCCATTGCATGGCTAAAAAAGATGATCGACCTAACAAGGAACAATATCATACATAAATTCTTGTCCATAAAGTAAAACCAAGTGGCGCACTTTCCTTTACCTAATAAATTCTTCTTGACCCTGTTTCTTCTCTCAATGAGTACTGTGATTTTAATAATGTATTTCTCAATGTTTTTAAATTGTCCCGGTCATTGAACCGGTTAACACACTGGTTTAATATTTAATAGTTCAATTATAGTTGAACTGGTATTAATAAAATGATAATAATAATAATAATAATAATTAAATAATATATAATTAATATTAAATAAATATAATATCATAACTTATAATAATAAAAACTAAAATAAAACATCATTTTGTATCTATTTATAATCTTTATTAAGTGTGTTTTGATTTATTTTAAAAATGTTTTAGATTAAATTTAAAAAATAAAAAAATAAAAATAATAAAAAAATTGAAAACCATCGGTTCAAATCGATTTTTCTGCACCAGTTTGACTAGTTTTACTGGTTTTAGGCTGGTTGGTTCGACCGATTCTTGACCAGTTCTCACCAGTTTTGAAATTTGTCTGATTTTTTTGAGTTAACAGGACGATTCACCGGACTAGTTTCCGGTCAAACTAGTCGATCTAGGTTTTCAAAACTATGGTATTTCCTTAAATTGTTTCTTTCTCTTCCTTGTACAAAACTGATGAGGTAAACTCAATTAAATTATTAAAACTTTTTTTTTCCTAAAAAGTGATAGAATAGGGAGACACTCCCAATACCTACCAAAGTATCACGTAAGGTACCAATGGCATGCTAGGATTGCCAGCAGAGGCCCATCTAGAGAATTACAACACAAGCCCAAATTGCAAGTAGTTTCACCCAATTGTAACTACTCAATTAGCCTTTAGGCGCCAGGAGATCTCCCTCAG
>CM014730.1:78731623-78792916 GCA_004329165.1 Spatholobus suberectus | reverse complement strand
TATTTCAAGAGTGTTGGATGATTTCAATTCCTTGTCAAGCTTGAAAATGAATGTGCAAAAGTCTACGACTTAAGTTAAAAGATATCATGGGCATTTTGTTCATCTCAAATATAGAAAGTATCTCAAGATCCATATCTTTCATGGAAGTCCTACAATGGATGAATTACACGACATCCTTAATTGTGTCTTCTAAATTGCCTCTTGGAAAGGTAGAACTTTGAACAAGCAAGACCAGGTCACCTTGGCAAATGTCATGCTATCATCTATTCCCACTCATAGTATGCAAATAAATTGGTCCCCTCAATATATTTGCAACCACTTAGATAAAATTGTAAGAAAATTTATTTGGAAAGGGCACGAGGAAAAAGGTCTGTATATGGTAGGGTGGAGTAAAATTACCAAGCCAAGGAAACATGGAGGGTTAGGGATCTGCATTGTTAGACCCTAAAATACTACCTTATTGGGTAAACTATTGTGGGAAGTTATCAATGAGGGTGACAAGTTGTGACCCTGAAATATGCTTTATTGGATAAACTATTATGGGAAATTATCAATGAGAGTGACAAGTTACGGTGGGAGTCCTAAAACAAAAATACATGACTTCGGTGAATAGTTTCCAGACTCAACCTAAGAAAGGATTACCACTTGGATTGCAATATGTAAAGTGCTTAATTTGTTAAAGAGGGTCCGAAGTTTAAAATTGGCAATGGATCCACTAGTTTTTGGTTCACTCCTTGGGTCACCAAGGAACCCTTGTGTATATGGTGCATGTGGTTCAAATTCGTGATGTAACCTTGATGATAAAAGACCTCTGGATAGATACTGGTTGGAATTTAGAATTGACCATAACCATCCTCCCCTAGGCTATTTGTGAAATTATCAAGAACCCCAAACTAACTTTGGTGCCCACCATCCTTGATTCTTGGGTGTGGACCAAGTCCATTTCAGGAATGTATATAGTATGAAATGCATACCAGTAGTTGATGCAACACCCTTCCTAGGTAAATGACTCACGAAACTAGAGTTGGATATAGTGTAGCACATTGCCAATAAATATCCAACATTTTATTTGGCAGTCCTTGATACTTCTACTAGTTTGTTGAAATGCTAATGTAGTAGCTCACACACTTGCATAGTTAGCTTCCCATTTTATAAAGAAAAAATTTTGGATTAAGGAGCATCCTTGTGAAATTTCTACTTTGTTATTAGCAAATGTACATGTTATTACCTTCCCTTCACGTGCTTAATAAATATGATATATTTTCATCATAAAAAAATTTAATTTAATGATTACCACTAAGTATATAAATTAACTAGTAAATGACTATTTTGAACTAGATATCTTAAACTCTAGCCTTGAGAATGCAATTACGTTAAAAATAAGGGTGTTCATCAGATCATATTAGCTCAATAAACTGACAATCCAAATCAAATCAATTAAATTGAATCAAATTGGTTCATTCAATTGGTTCTTTTCACTTTAAATTTGAACAAAACCAATTTTAATTGATTTAATTGAATTTATCTTTTTTCAACTTGAAAACCTGATAACTCAATAAACTATTTTTTAGCTTTTATATTAATACATTTTAAACTTTGAAGCTTACATCTTTTTTTTCAATTTTTATATTTTCCTTCCTTTTCATTTATTTTGATCTTCTTGTGATCTTATCTAGAGTTACCAAATGTCTTAATTTGATCATGTTTATTATGTAATTTTTTTATTATATTTTTGGGTAAAGAAATTGGTGATATATGCAAAATGATAACTATAGAAAAATTAAATATTTTAAATAAAATAAATAATTAGTTATTAAAAAATAAATAATATTTTTACCTTGAATTAATATAAAATTAGAATATTATATAAAATAGATAATAAGTGAAGATAAAAACTTGAAAAAATATAATAATTTATTTTTCATCATAACTCAATGACCTAGACCAAACTAACCTAATCTTAATCGAATTGGTTTGGTTTGGATTAATCAAAAATAAAAAATTCAAAATGTGAACCAAATCAATCCAATCAAATATAATTGATTCAAAATTGATTTTACTCTAGACTTGAACTAATTCAACCCGTGGACACCCTAGTTAAAAATTCAATATGAAGAGCTTTGCCACTTTAATAGTTATATTCAATTTAATAGGAGTATTTTTTTTTTATATATATAGAGACTGATCCTATACTAAAGGCAATCTTGCTCATGTTGGATATGACTACTATAAGTGACAAAGCTCTCATTCTGAGAATTTAATACAGTGCATACTTAAGACTCAAACTTGAGATCCCTAATTAAACTAAAACAAATCTATATCAATTGACCCATGCAGTCGATGTTTAACTTAACATGAGTATAAATTTGTGACTTGAATGCATTTCTAACTATCAAAGGTTTTTAATTAAAAAAATTAATTAGCGACCTTTTTTAAAAAAAATGCACTATGCATTATTATTATTATTATTTAAACATCAAATAATTAACATTATATTTATATTGTATATAATTTTTTATCTTTTATTATTTTAATATATTTTTTAAAATTATTATCTTAAAATTAAAAAAGACAAGAAAAATTATTTTACTTAAATTATAAAAAAAACATTATTATTTCTAGGAGAAATGCACCTCTCTATTAAAAAAAAAAAAAAAGAGGAAGAGAGAAAAAAGAAGAGAATTAAATAAAACATAAAATGAAAAGTTAACTCTATAATAGTTATTAAAAAATAACAGTAAAAATGTCTAATAAAAAGTGTACACCAAATATAATATTTACATTATAATAGTTATATATTATTATTATTATTATTTAGCAAATGAGAAATCTGTTTAATATGATATTAAATCACAAATTGTAAGTTTGTTAGTTTTAAAATAATTATTTTAAAAGTTACATTATCATGATTTTTGACTATGTAAAAATATTTATACCGATATTACATAAAAATTAAATTCTTAACAAGTTTTTGTTTTAATTTATTTTTTTAAAAATAATTTATTTATTTGTATCTAAAACTGATTCCTACCAAACGAAAACATGCACTATGCGCTTGAAATAGTTCCCTTACCTAACCCATTAGTCATGATTGTGTTCAACGAAGACACTCAAGACAGCATGTCATTGTTAGCTTCTTCCCTCACCAACCACCACACCACCCCGTCGCACCCATTCCATTCCTGATTCCCCAATGCCAATGGCTTCCACCGCCACCAATTTCTCTCTTCATCTTCGCACCAAACAACAAACTCCAATTCCCAAACCCACTCACCGCTCTTTCTTCTCCTATCCCAATAGTCATTCGCACTTCAACTCTAATTGGGCTTGGGCCTCTGTTTCTACCGCTCGCAAGTCAAGGATATGCGCCACGTCGTCTCAAGTTATGGATCCCTTCGCAGCGAAATCCGAACCCAAACTTCCCACCATCGTCGAAGTCGATTTGGGTAATCGGAGCTATCCCATTTATATCGGATCCGGGTTACTAAACGAACCCGAGTATCTCCAGAGGTAAGAATTCCTTCATCAATTCAATTTCTTAAACTTAATTTCTGTCTTTTTTTTTCCTGTAATTATTTCCAATATGTGTGGATGTGGATTTACACTTTCTCAATTTTCAATTAATTGTGCAATGTGTAGTGTATTGTACTTAGGCCCTGTTTGGACATTAGCACTTATAAGAAGAAAATAAGAAGGAAAAATAAATTAAACTTGTCCCATAAACTGAAATCAACTTATACATCTCTATTTCTGGAGAAGTTATATGAAAGAGCTTTTATAAAAGTTAAGTGCATAAGTTTATTTTAGCTTATGGGACAAACTCAATTTATTTTACTTTCTTATTTTCTCTCCTATAATTACTTCCAATAGCTTTGTTTAATATTATCTGAAGTGCTCTGTTCTTACTAGATAATGGTGTTGTAATAGGCATGTTCATGGAAAGAGGGTCCTAGTTGTAACAAACAAAACGGTTGCACCACTTTATCTAGACAAGGTTGTTGATGCTTTAACAAGGGGGAACCCGAATGTTTCTGTGGAGAGTGTAATTTTACCTGATGGTGAGCAGTACAAGGACATGGTACGTCTTGTGTGTGTTTGAATTGGGTGTGGTGTTTGTTGGCACTCTTGGGAATTGCATATATAAGTGTTTGTGTGTTCAACTGATAGGATACTCTTATGAAAGTCTTTGACAAGGCCATCGAGTCGCGACTGGACCGGCGGTGTACGTTTGTTGCCCTTGGTGGTGGTGTGATTGGCGACATGTGTGGCTTTGCTGCCGCTGCCTTCCTACGTGGTGTTAATTTTTTCAGATTCCTACCACTGTGATGGCACAGGTCTTTTGCTGCTCTTTTTTGAAATTTCTTTTCATGATATGTGTTTATTAGACCCCTTGTGGCTCTGGCTAATGTTAATGGTTCTAGTTTCCGCTGTCTATGTTATCCCATTTCCTTGTTCATTGGGCTGTGTATTATGTTCCCAGGTTGATTCTTCAGTGGGTGGCAAAACCGGGATAAATCATCGCCTTGGGAAGAACCTGATCGGTGCCTTTTACCAACCTCAGTGTGTGCTTATAGACACGGACACATTAAATACATTACCAGATAGGGAACTGGCATCAGGACTTGCAGAGGTTATAAAGTATGGCCTCATTAGGGATGCAGAATTTTTTGAGTGGCAAGAGAAAAATATGCAGGCATTAATAGCAAGGTAAAATTTCAATTAAGTACTGTACTGTGACAAGCTTACGTTCCTGGCATGGTGCTATTAGCGTGTTCCATTTTCATTATGAAGCTTGTAATGATAGGTGAAACTTTTCATGGGCACAAAAGCTAATTTTCTGGGAAATTTATGTTAAAATATGTAATTTTGGCTGGAAAAAGTATCCCAAGCTTCAGCTGTATGACTTGTCATTACTTATTAGCCATGTTGCACAGGTATAGATTGAGATATCTGATATGATACAATACGATTGTTTTCTCTAGAAACTAAAGATACAGGTATGGCAATATATATTAAATAAAATATGTTCACTTATATATGTAAAATAAAATAAAATTTACCTATGTGCGATTATCCTATCCCAACTCAAGGTCCATGTGTTCCCCTTCGCTCAAGTCCCTATGTAATAATTGAGGTTGGCAAATACTGTGAAGATGATGGATATCAAAAAGAAGTGATAACAAGAAATACAAATACTGGTATTGTATGAATGTCTGGACCGGATCCAGCTGTGATGCTATTTTTGGATTACCTGTGCATCATAGCTTATTAGTGCCACACTGCCACATACTTTATTGTTGGTCTTCTTTTTTTTTTTTTGTCAAAATGTTGTGCAGCTGCTTTCATAATGCTCTTGTATTCTTCCAGTTTTTACAAGTTAATGTCATCCACTGCAGAGATCCTAATGCACTGGCATATGCTATAAAGCGATCTTGTGAAAACAAGGCTGAGGTTGTGTCCTTAGATGAGAGGGAAAGTGGACTGAGGGCAACGTTGAACTTGGGTCATACATTTGGTCACGTGAGTGATTTGTCTGTGACTGGTTATTTATCATTTTAGGTTTTAAAATTGTGAAATCTGCATTGTGAAGATTTTCCTTAGGTTTATTTACACTCCTGATAATATTTATAACCTAGGTTTTAAATTAATGTGTGTTGATAAACAATTGTAAAAATGTAATCATGATGAAAAAAAAAAAAATGAGTAAATGGAGACATAGATGTTTGAGAAAAATTTAACTGTTAAGATGTTGTACAAGCTTATTTTAGCATGTTCCAAATCAATAGGTCCAGTTGTTTCAAACATGGAATTTAAGTTTCTACAGAGGATAGATAGAACATGAATAATGTTAAGAAAATCATTGTTAGTTTTTTATTACTGTTGCTTTGTAATGTGATAAGAACCTTGGGAGAATCACACCACACCACAAAAGCTAGCCATTGTAGTTGGAGAGCCCAAGGCCTTATAAACCACACTGTAATCCTATACTTTCAGTGTGGGATTCAAGTCTCATACCTTACAATTGGATCCTAAGTCCTAACATAATGAAATGCAGCCTCAAATGTTTGATTAATTAATCATTCATGCCCCTTTAATGCTATATTGATATGAACTATTCTAATGACTTAACGAAACTTTAGGCTTCATAATCTCTCAGATTATTTACATATTGTAGATTTTAAAATATGATGGTTAAAAATCTAATAATGTGTTTATTTGCTGTGACAGTTGGGACATCAAACTATTCTCAAAAATTTTGTTTCTGCATTCTCCTTTCAGTAAAATTTCCTCTCTGATTTTAACTCTCCTGTGGCACTTATTTTAGGCAATAGAAACTGGGGTTGGCTATGGGCAGTGGCTTCATGGAGAGGCTGTTGCAGCTGGCACGGTATATTTTTTTTTTAAAAAATAATATCATGAATTATACATTAATACTTATATTTGTGTTTAATACTATAGATCTATTTTGAGGAATCTGTATGCAATGTACACAGGTAATGGCTGTTGACATGTCATATCGCCTAGGCTGGATTGATGATTCTATTGTGAAGCGAGTTGGAGACATTTTAAAACAGGCTAAGTTACCTACAGCCCCTCCTGAGACCATGACTGTGGACATGTTTAAATCTGTCATGGCGGTAAGGGCTGATGCTCAGTACCCTTTTTTAATGTTCAATTTGTTTTTATTAGGGCTTATAGTTCATTTATTTTGGTATATCAGGTGATAAGAAGGTAGCAGATGGGTTGCTAAGGCTTATCCTTCTAAAGGGTCCTCTAGGCAATTGCGTTTTCACCGGGGATTATGATAGAAAGGCCCTAGACGATACACTTTGCGCATTCTGTAAATCCTGACCTTTGTGCTCTCCATGTTTCTATTGCAGCTTTATCCAATTTCTTTTAGTGAGTTTTTGTATGTTGTGATAGCCTCACTTGTATTTTTCTCGTGTACTTTGGATGCCAACCATGGTCCGCATTATGTACGCAAGAGTCTATTAAAAGTTGTATTAGTAGAAATTGAGGCGTGATCAATAATTGTTATTCGAGCAGATCATATTCTCATCTTTTTGTTGCTCACAACAATGCCGAAATCTGTGTCTGTTTGTGTTTGGGGGAAGGGGGTATGGTTTAAGTCAACAACCTAAACCTGATAGATGTGCAAAATAAATCTCTTGTTTTGAAGTAACATAAAGAGAACTCAGTGGCATGAAAGAATAAGATGATTCCTCTAATTCTAATATAATTAAATGACAATAGTTCCGTTGGGTGCGGAAGCCAACTGTTACAGCTGCATATACTGCATGGAGTTTAGAAATGGACAGTTATAATTTTCATGCTGAGAATTTTAGTGGAATAAACCCAACAATACTTATAGAAGTAAAGAACCATGTTATGCCGGGAAAACGAAAAAGATCTATCATGTACACAAATGTAAAATGTTAAAAAGAACACATGGATGATAATTGATTATCATTCATCTGATATATAGTTGCATTATCACCAAAAAAAAAATAAAAATTCTATCTAGCCCATGTAAAGTCTATTGCCTGATAAACAGCTAAAAGGATACCAAGAATACAGTCTAAAACTGCCTAAATTGCATTTGAAAACGACGGAGCAGCAGTAGCCATGGTATGTTTTCCGATCCTCCTTACAAGCTTGTTTTTGTTGCTTCTAAATTTACCCCATCAAGTTGAGATATGGGACACCAAATTCTTACGACCACAGTGCAATTGAATGTTAAGAGTCTTTGGGCTTCGTGGGCAAGTGTTCCATGCTTATAAAAAACTATTCTTGTCCACGAGAATTAGGAATGTTACATCTAAAAAACCCAGGCATAGCACCCCTCCGTGAGTGTGAGAAAAGAAAAATAAGGGGGAGAAAAAAGGTGTTTTCAACCTGTTCTACAATTTTCTGGCTATTTGGAGAATTGCACTTTCCGAGGAGGAAATGTCCGCAGATGCCTAGTGGATCAACATAACTTCCAAAGTCCACACGATTAATTGTTTTGTTTTACAACTCGCCAGGTTTGCTGTTGGTTTTGGACGGTTAGCATTGGTGCTTATCACACCATTATCTCCTCCATGTTTCTACATTCGGTGGATAATATTCCCCTGTTATGCTGCAAATTACATCTCTATACTATAGAAGTTTTGGGCCTAAGACAAAATTCGATAGCTAAAATTCGAAGCTAATTCATTGAATTTATCCCATAATATTGTTGGTTTAAAAAATTTAAACCATTTTAATTTTGAAAAATTTCTGTCAGCGGTAGCACCTACATATTACATATATTATATACTTAGGCCTTTCAAAAAAAATTACATACATTATAAATAATATTCCATCCAAGCAATGCATGCATTTAGAAAAAAAATTTTTCATATGATTTTATATTTCTACTGAAGTATTAATTTTTTTTCTGTCAACACTTCTCTCATTACTTTCAGTTTTGAAAATAAATCAAGACCATCAATATTATAATCATCACTAAATCTTAAAAACTTTTCAAGACAAATACAATTTTTTTTCAATTCATTTTTATCTAAAATTTTAATTGCATTCAAATTAAAAACAAAAATGGTTTAATATGGTAAAATTGTTCAAATCAAATCTTAATAAAAAATGAATTGATCTACTATTTATAGGAAACATTCAATATAATATTGAAAATAGTTGTTGAAAAACCACTATACGACTTTTCATTTCTAAACTAATTTTACATACTTACACTCCCAATTAATAATAATGACAATAGTAATTAAGTAAAAAAAATGGGGCCTAAGGTAATGGCCTTAATTGCCCTCTACACAACTATGATGCTAACTAGTTTCCCTCCCATTTCATCTAATACAACCAGAAGATTCTCCTTTGGCTCCAAGAACGCTCTTGGAATGTGATACCTGTGAAAACAAAATATTGAAACAAGGTTTTAGCTTCAATTACTATATATATTTGTTTGCTACATGTAATTTAGAGTTCTAGACAATTATTATGATATGGCACATTACTTACACAGGCTGAGAAGGCTTTCCCCAAAGGAGAGGTAATGTTGACCAGCAACGGCCAATGCTTTTCCCATCCACCCAAACCATGCCTTTTGACATAGTTTCCATTTGAATGGCAACAGGATTATTTCCTTCAGGAGCATCAAAGTTGGTCTGTCATTGATGAAAATATATTTGAAGCATTAGATGAATTGGTTCTTTACATATCAATTAGCTATCAAATCCATACACCATTTTGTTGCACGAATAATTGTATATGTTTTACCAAATGGAAGTACCTTGTACCGTGTGAGAGCAGAAGTTTGTCCCTTGTTAACTTCGTTCCATTGAAACCTGTGAGAACCGTGCTCTGTGAAAATGTTGAGCATTTCACCATCTAAGTGCATGTTTGGTTCAAATTTTGTGATGCAATGGACCCACCTCAAATGGAAGCAGCTCTTTGTAGCATCTACCTCTTTAGCTGAATTGATGTGAAAACATGACCTTATGCACGTATGTTACGCGAATCCAACATGCTATAAGCCTACCTGCAGCACGATCATAGCTCAAATCCATGTCTCAAAACCATCTGTTTAGGAATAGTTCTCTATGTGGTGTTCTTATACTCACCTTATGCCACCAACCATTGTATGACAGATCAATAGCACCACTGTTGAGGCCGTGCACTGACACAATGTGAACACCCGCAACCCTGTGCTCCAAATATGATCCACTGTCCTAAAGAAATTAAAAAGAGGCATATTTATGAGTTTCTAGATTGTGCCTCTTGAGGTAAAAAAGAACAGTTAAAGCTTTGAGAGCACTAGGGAATCCAACAGTTGCCCCCAGAATTGATGTTATTAATTCCTGGCCTCAAGGATATTGGTTTTTGAAGATAAAATTATTTTCTATGTTGTTCCCATTCCCAGATCCTATAAAAACAAAATAAATTTGAGAGATTGTATAAACACATACATAAGTATCCTACTGCAGTTTCCAATTGCATCTCAAAACGGAGATCAGTGTGATCAGAAAGAACATACCTACGTATTCACCATTAACAATGCATGCAAAAGATGACCCAGAGATTACACTTCAAGCACTGGGCTAGTAATTTTCCTAAGGATAAGTCTGCTTGATCCAATTTTAAACTTAGAAAGGAGAACACCAACAGATTTATTGAAAGAAAAAGAGCAAGTTCATGACTTCTCAAAATTTATAATTCTCAAAGAAATGAAAAAAGTTAAGAACCATTTTACAAGAAAGTATGAATGGTTTTTCTAGATGTTGTGGTAAGGAATAGTATTAAGGAGCCACTTACCTTGTCATAAACCATAGATAGTTAGTGGTATCCTTGGTTGTTCTGCAGTCAGGAGTATGCTTATAGAATGTGGGGGCAGGTAGTATTTGGCTCCCCTGAATTCTACAGTTGCAGCCAAAACAAGAGGGTGTGGTTGTTGACAAGAAGCAGCGCATGCATTTCTTAGCGCTTCATAAGCTCTACCCTACAACAAAGACAGTGTAATCAATCTCCCACATTTTATTTGTCCTACTTGTTCTTCTGAAATGAAAACCACTACATGCCTACCTCTAAATTAGAGATAACAATTCTATCCAAATCTTATGAGTACCTGCAAAAAATATCTATAATGGCTAAGATAAGTATCCGCTCAATGGAAATGGGGGCAAAGATAGGAATTTACTCGCAAAATTTAATGAGAATAGGTGCGAGTATAGGTACTATAGTACCCAACTCGCCCTATACCCGTGTGCACACACACACACACACCACACACCACACACACACATATATATATTAAAATATCTCATATAATATATTAAAAAAATAAGTTTTAGTGAGTATTATAATATTAAAAATTTTGATTCATTAAAAAAAAAACATTGCAAGAAATATAAACAAAAATAAGAGTTTAATTTATATGCATTGTTTGTGTAAACTTTTTTTTTTATATGTAAGAGAAAATTCACCATATTGTCGCATCATATTAATGAATGGATAATATGATGAAATAATTAAATTTTATTAGATGTCTGTGTAAAAAGTTTTGCACTATAATTGTATATAAATTAAATTTTAAAAATAATTTATACTCCATTAAAATAAATTATATCAAAAGATATAATCTTTTTCAAATGTATGCACTGCTTCTAAAATATTATTGAAATACTTGTAATTATTCTTATGGTTAATGTAGGTTTTTTAAAGTAAAATTATTGAATTTTATTTGTTATAACTATGTTAAAGGATGGATTAAATAAATTTTTCTTTATATATTGAAAATGAAATATTAAAAAAACTTAATTATAAAAATTTGATTAATACTTTCATAATTGATACAAAAATAAAATGAGATTTGTCAAACTGTATTAAATCTAAATTTTGAATATAAATTTTGTCTAAGGCCTCAAATTTTTTTTCCATAGCTCTACACTTAAGTAAAATGCGGGTAGCAGATACGGGTATATGTATATATGTATCTAGCGGGTATGGAGATGGGATTAAAGTTGCTACCGCTTGGGTATAGGGGCAGGTACAAGAATTTTTTCAAACGCGGGTACAGAGACGGATACTATGGTACCCTACCCAAATTATACCCATTGTCATCCCTACTCTAAATCATTACCAAACTCCTGCACTGAAGGAGTTCCGCATAGCAAAGCTCTCTGGCAAAGTTTCAGACAGTCTCGTAGGTGAAAACATTTTGGTTCCCTTGGCAAGCCTATATTCACAAACAAAAGCACCTAAAACATGAGGTTAAGGTGGACATCTGTTAAGCTGAGTGATTAGTGTCAAAAATTTTGTGAGGGTCCAAGTCCAATGTGCCTAACCGTATTCATCAAGAGGAGCTTCATCAGAATAGTGAGTTGTTGCAAAAGAAGATGATAAAACTTGTTCCACCATATTACTGTCAAAACAGATAAACAAAATGATTATTATTTGATTTTGTCCAAAATTTTGCTGCAAAGCATGGATAACCGTGGTTAAAGCTGTTTACCATATAATATTTAGCAAAAGTGTCATTCTTAGAGATGAAACGTGCAACAGAATGCAAAGTCTTCAGCTGGTTTTTGAGATGGAGGGTCTCCAAATGATCTGTAGCTATAATGAACTAGCAATTCCAAATAATATGAAGCAAGTACCTAACACCATTTTGGTGTAATGGACAGAGTCGTACACTTACTGAGCCGTCCAATTCTCAGTCCATAAAGCACAACCTGGGTGGGTAAAAGTTAAACTCAAACTACTTTAATAGTTGTTGATAAAATGAAAAAAACAAAAGTTAGTTGAAAACTGCTAGCTTTTAACCACATATCCAAAATTTTGTTTATCACCAAAAAACTTTTTTTTTTCGTTAAGATTATAATATTGATTATAATCAAAATTAACAATCACATTAAAATGGTAGCATCAATAGTCTTTTATTTCTACCAATCAAATTATAATCCTATAAAGTAATCCAATCCAAACATGCTCACACACGTCCAATTCTACTTCTCACCCTAGCAACTAAAAGCACCGTAAGGAAAAACTCAAAATTACGTCAGTTTTCAATACGAGGTTGATTCAATGATGAGACTTACTCTCAAATTATTTTCTTCATAACTCACGCGTGCAGAAGGTACGAGAATAAGAGTTTTTTCTTTCACTCAACTTGATCTTACAATTTAATACCATGTCACAGACTTCCAATTGATTGACAATAAGTCACGACTTCTCAATGACTTGAGTGTTGGATAGTGGTGTGCAAGATCTAGTATGTTATTTGTCAATGATTCACAACTATAAGGAAGATCCAGATACTCAAAAAGAAGATATTGAGGGTTTTTAGTTTCATTATCTTTACTAGAAAAACCTTATTGCATGATAACGTGCTCATTTGAAATGAGTTACCAACTGTGTTCAGGCATTTTTCTATATTCATAATCACTACTTCCTTCGCTACATGAGTCTTGACAGTAATCATCATAACTATCTTCATTAATGTACCTATCAAGGGTGTATAGAATATATGATATGTTGGAAAAAAACACACATCTAAATTCTTTTATGTCGGAAGTGTGGGTACACTCTCTATATAGGATACCAACAAGTCCAACATTAAAGGATTTAGATGCATGCTTTGTAACATACCATATACTTCATACAACCTTGACAGTTACACCAGTAGAGATAGTGATGATGATCACCGACAAGATTCATGTAGGGAAGGAAGTAATGATTATGAATATGAAAAAAGGATTGAACATTTTATAGCACAAAGAAGTAGTCAATATCTCACAGATTGGCGTCTCATATCAAACAAGAACTTTGTCTATACCAAATAAACACAATATAGTACAAGAAGACTTTTCTAGTGATAACAATGAACTGCTTTTTGAGTATTTGGAACAAGATACTCCGTACACTTGCAAATCTTTGACAAAATGGGATAGTTATTGGACGGAGGAGTCTAGTAGCTAAAGGGAGGGGACGGGTAATTTTTTACTGTAATAAACATTTCAATACAAACATTTTATAATGGGATAAAAATGGGATAACATGCTTAGTTCCAAGAAATATAAACTACAAAAGAAAGGAGTAGTTTATGCATTTATGAAAATGAAGAAACATAAATGAAGAAGAAGATGCATCAAAACCTGATGATTATGCATTTACGTAAAAAAAGAAACAGAACTACATAAACTACATTTGTATTATTATGTAGTAATGTAAAAAAAGAAAAAGAAACGAGCAGATAAAAAATGGGATACCATGCATGCTTAGTTCCAAGAAACATAAACTACAAAAGAAAGGAGTAGTTTATGCGTTCACGTAAATGAAGAAACATAAATGAGGAAGAAGATGCATCAAAACTGATGATTATGCATTTATAAAAAAAGAAACATAACTACGTAAACTACATTTCTTCCTACAGAGATAATTTTCATGGAATAATTTTCAAGAACAACGTAAAGAAAGGGAAGAAAACAAAGAAATTAACTGACCAGAGCGGGAAGGAAGGTTTCTTTCCGCTTGTGGCATGAGCCAGGACTGCAAGTGGTAAAGACGACTAGGACTGGAATGAGAGAAAAATAATAGATGTGATGGGTGATTTAATGAAAATCAGAAAAAGAAATTAAGAGTGAATTTGGTGGTTAGGATAATATGGGATAATTTTTTATTTTATTTTCATTAGTTGTTTAGTGTGTCCATAATCATATAATATGATTAATTTATTCTATTAATTATTTATTATATCTTCTTGGATTAATGTAATTTTTTTCTATGATAAAGTGAGTTAAAAACAACATCCAAAATACATTATATAAGATAATGATAATAAAAATATATTACAACAACAATATGTGTGTGGGGTGTGGGGGGGGGTGTATGTATATCATACATAACAATACATATAATCTAATATATAAAAGTTTATTTTTCATGCATTATCGGTGTAAAGATTTATATATTGTCAACATGTTAAAAATCATGTAAGTAATGTAATTAATGTAAAAGTTAACAAATTTATCAAACAAGACAACTTGTGATTAAATAATAGTATAAAATCCCTTACATTGTTGGTGTATTCAATAAATTATAATATATATAATATATATATATATATAATATATATATATATATATATATATAGGTATATATATATATATATATATATATGAGAAAACAGTTATGCACTGACAGTGTAAAGTAGTTTTACACTATCATCCAATCACAATTCCACCATTTATTGTAAGTTTGTTGAACTTTTATAATTAAATACTCTAAAAGTCATACCAACGGTGAATTCTAATTAGTTGACAGTGTAAAATTTTTTACACTGACAATACATGACCATTAAAAACTCTCTCTCTCCTCTCTCTCTCTCTCTCTCTCTCTCTCTCTCATATATATATATATATATAGATAGAAAATATTATCTTATATATATTTATTAAAACTTTCAAATATAAAATAGAAATATTATTAACTAAAAAAATAAATTAAACAAATTTTATTCAAATATTTTTAGAATTTGTAAAAATAAGATTGAAGATAATAAAAATTATAAATATTATATTGTAGTAAAAAATTGTATCAATGATTTGGGACATATTATAATATTTTTTAAAACTTTCATCACACACACATAATGTATCAAATGAGAACTACAAATATAAATTATTAGATCATATATATGGTCAAGATTAAAAAAAATGTACTTGACTTTTAAGTGATCGTGTGACTACTGACTAACTTTTAATTTGAATTATTTATGTATGGTTGTATGACTTAGATTCTCTCTCTCTCTCTCTCACACACACACACACATATATATATATATGATATTGCTTGAAATTCATGTACATTTTTTATTATTTTGTTTATATATTTAAATATGATCTAATAGTCTATGAGTATATTTGGAAAACATTCACCTACTACTAGCTTCTAATATTTTTTACTGGCTAAAATATTTGTTGGACCATATTAGTAAACAAATTTTTTTTAGTAACTTATAATGTTCTTTGATATACTATTTCAAGTAGCATGTTTTGATATGTTGACTTTTTATATTTTATTCTCTTTTCACCCTTAAAATATTATTAAATTTACCTTTACTTTTTTTTACATAACATACAATTTTATTATTCCTTTTGCTATTATTTATTGGATATTTTTTAGAGTTTTAATGACTATGCACCATCAATGTAAAAAATTTTATACTGTCAACCAATCGCGTTAAGATGACTTTTAAGATAGTTATTGTAAAAGTTAACAAACTTATCGTACATGGTAGTTTGCGATTGAATGACAGTGTAAAATTGCTTTACACTATTAGTGCATAGCTATTTTCTCTATTTTTTATATTACGTTATTTATTTTAATCATTACACGAGTTACATTATTTATTTTATTATTTTAACATTGTACCTCATGATATTGATAATCAATCAATATGACAATATTAATATGCAATGATATTATCATATTAATCAATATAATAAAAGATCATGTTTATTTAAGTGTATATTATTTTTATTTTATTTTAAATTTAGTTGGGAATATTTTAAGATATATATATGATTAGGAGTAGAATGTACAATATGAAAAAAAAATGCAATAATTGAAACTTAAAGTGTAATTAAAATAATTGATCTATAAATAAAAATTATAAAAGTTTAAAATTAATTAAAAAACTGAAAATATAATTACTCAAAAATATTATTTATCCTTAAAATAATATTAAAATTCATATAAATATATTTATTTCTTTCATTTATATTTATAAGCTACTTGAACAAATAATTTTACCAAACATTTATGATTCAATAAACTGACTTGGTGTTAGCAAGTAAGCATATGATTACAATAAATCATGAAAACAAATCATTGCCAATATAGTTTGTGATCTCGAAAATTATCTTAAATTTAAAATACAATCAAAATTTTTCTCATTAAAATAACTTACAACTTATATAATAACAATTTAACTTTATTTTGTCTTCTATTTCAAAAATAACTTACACATAAGTATTTAAATGATTATCACTTATTTAATAAGTGCTTAATTAATCTATTTATCTAAAAAAAAATCATAAAACAAATCATTACTGATATAGTTAATGATCTTGAAAATAAAAGTACAATTAGAATACAATCAGAATTTTTCTCATTAAAATAACTTACAATTTGTATAAAAACATTTAACTCTATTCTTCAATTATAAAAATAATTTATATATAAATAATTAAATTATCACTTATTCAATAAGCGTTTAACTACTTTGCTTATCCATATACACCCTTAATCACTTAATAGAATTCGAAGATGGTGTAAATTTTCTGTATCACACGTGATATAATTCTAGCCTTTGACTTCATTTTGTTTGTAGATTAAGTGCATATTTGGGTTAAAGTTTGCAAATATAAGTTTGAATCAAAGTATATTGTAAACTCAAGTTTAATAAAAAAATGAGTTTACCATAATGTGATTTATGTTTGAATATTTTTTATTCAAAAGTACGTTACAAAGTGAAATTGTTTATATAATATTAATCAAAAGTACTTTTATTTGATGTTGCATTTACATATATACTATTAACGAAAAAATAAGTTTTCAAAAGCAACCCTTATGTTGCTTCAAACTCAAACTCAGTTTAGTGACAATCTGAATTTTAAAATTACTTTGAGAGGTAACCAAACATGACAAAAAACCTAGTTTAGTAGATAAAATGTGTTAAAGATTGTCAACGAGAATCCAAACATAGCCTAAGTTTCAAGTTTACAGTGTACTTAATGTTGTATTTAAAAACCCAACAGAGGAAACAAGAAAAATTTGAAATACAAGTTTGGTGTCAAATATCAATTATAATAGTAAAGATAAATTTTGTTGGTTGACGTTTCATATTCATCAGACATCCTAATTAATCAATGATGTTTGCTCTGAATGTATATCTTACGCGAGATTTCACAACATGCTGGGTATGTTGTACCAAAAAATAGATACGTTGACATTGTTGAAAAAGAAAAATTAGATATGTCTATATCTTCTTTAAAAATATAATTAGATATTTATAAAATACTAAAATTATCTTTTATAATTTCAAATGCATTACTAAAGTTTCAAATGTACATATTTTTATAATTCAACTTATTTTACTTTTTGTGACAAATTATTTAAATATTTTTAATAAATCTTTTAATAATTTACTTATAATTTTAAAATAAGGAATATCGTAAGAGATAGTATATGCCTCAGTATTATGTTGATACAAGTGATGAGGATTAACATGTTTAATTTTTTAAGTATGAATTTGGATTAGAATTTTATAAACACACATTATATACATCGTTAGTTCTTATTTTGATTTTATTTTATTTTTTAATAAAAAACTTGTTTGATAAAAGTAATTTTAAAAAATAATATCAATTTTCAATTTTAAAACTAAAAAAACTAGAATATCTCTAAATTATTGTAGTTTTTACTTTTAATTTTCTATTATTCATGTTTTTTCTTACATTTTTCCATCTACTTCCCTCACTCTTACTCTTTAAAAAATAAATTCTAAAAATTATTTTATAAAATTATTTTAAAAATAAAAAATAAAACACAATCAAACACACCATTATATTCTTAATGAATTTATCTTCTTGACTCAAATTAATTCTAAATGATTAATTAAATACTAAGAGAAAATAGGCTATGGATTGACAGTATAAAGCAATTTTACACTGTCATGCAATTACAACCTATCACATGGTAAGTTTATTGACTTTGATAGTAATCATCCTAAAAATCATACTAAAGCTTATTTTGATTGCTTGATAGTGTAAAAGTTTTTACACTAATAGTGCATAATAATTAAACTCAATACTAAAACTCAAAAAACTAAAATAAAATGCTTTATTGTTTACCAAACCTTTCCTAGTTTGGATCCAGATTGTCTACGATCTTTGTTTAGGACATTTCATGCAGACAATAATTCAGGACTGTTAGATGAAAGAGTGGAGATCCTTTAATGTAAAATGGTGCAATATTTGGTAAAGTAGTAAGAATATTGACCTATACAATACTTAGATTATAGAACCTGCTATACTTGATCTATTCTTTTTATACATCCATATTATTTCTATTTCATTTAAGTAAAACAACTCTAAATTCATCTCAACTCTTATATTATAAATTTAAATTTTATTTTAAGAATGAAATAAATTATTTATATTTTCTCTTACTTGTGACTATATATAGTCATGCTTTTCTTATTTTATATTTTCTTTTTATAAATTTAAATTTTATTTAAGAATGAAATAAATTATTTATATTTTCTCTTACTTGTGACTATATATAGTCATGCTTTTCTTATTTTATATTCTTTTATATCAAATCAATTTTTCTATAATTAGTTATATAATTATAAATGATATTTAATTTTTAATTATTTTAATTAATATTTAAATTTATTCAATTACATTAATTATAATAAAATATTATAAATCATATTAGAATATACACTATATTCATATTATTATTCTCCTTCCACTTTAAGTGTCAAGTCGTCAACTTAAAAAAAATGTTTTTATTTATCATTTTAAAAATTTGAGAACATAATTATTATTTTTTTAATTATATCTTTATTTTCATTAAGTTTTAACTATGTTATAATTTATTATAAATTTAATTATCGAGAGATAAACGGATATTAATAAACAAAAAGAATTAATTAGTAACAGAGATAAATAGTTTAATAAAAAAATAGATAATAACTTTAATGAAAATGAAAATATTAATTTAATTTCTTAATTATTTTACTATAACCTTAATTGACATTTTAAAAACAGATATAGTATTTATGATTAAGCAAAAGTCTATTGTCAAATTTTACCCACTTTTTCAGTTTATTTTTTTATCTAAAGAATTCTTTCAGTTAACTATGAGTTATATTATTTATATAACGATTTGTTATAATAATTATACTACACTATTATTTTTTTATTTATATTTTATTATTTTGATAATGATTTATAATATTTTATTATAGTTAACGTTATTTGAATAAATTTAAATATTAATTAAAATAATTAAAAGGGTTAAATATCTTTTATAACTAGATAACTAATTATAGAAAAAAAATGATTTGCTATAAAAGTGTATAAAATACATGTTATAAAATAAGAATAATATGACTATATATAGTCACAAGAAAGAGAAAATATAAACAATTTATTTCATTCTTAAAATAAAAATTTAAATTTATAATATAATAATTGAGATGAATTTAGATCTATTTTACATAAATGAAATAGAAACAATATGAATGTATAAAAAGAATAGATCAAGTGTGGTAGGTAAGGTTCTATAATTTAAGTGTTATATAGGTCAATGATCTTATTACTTTATCAAATACTGTATCATTTTACTTTAGAGGATCTCCACTCTAGATGAAAAAGGGACAATTCATACTTCAAATGTGATGCACATAAAGATTTATACAACACTATTGTTTGATCTATTTTTTTCTCTCACATTATTTATTATATTTCAAATTTTTTCTCTTTTCTCTTTTTCTCCCTTTTGATTGTACAATCTGTTGTATACAAATATCGTTTCTCTTCATATTTTATCTTGATAAATTGAACTTAAAACATACGTCGAAGATTTGAGCCATCCAATATTTATTTGCTGTGTGAACCCGGGTAATTTTCGACTGCACCCAATCTCTTTTATTAGATTTTTTTAACCCCCCACATTCCGTTAAAACACAATGAATTTTAACATGTAATAATAATAGTAACGAAAAGAAAATGAGAAAATACCTCGGCAACCATCGGTGACGATGAATTCATGGAAGGGGATCCGAATTTGGCTGCGATAAAAAGGCGAAGGAGTTAAAATGAGAGTGAAAATTAATTTTAAGGATGGAAGAATAAAAGGTTAATAATAAGAGTTTGTTGGGTTGTAAGAAGAGCGGTTCAACAGGAAAATCTCGCGGGCCAAAAGAGGTTCCCCCTCTCTCTCTCTTCTCTCTCTCTCAACTCAATGCCTTCTCCTTTCACAGGCTCTGTTTGTTAGGGTTTCCTCATTTCTCCTTTTTTCCATTCCCCCCTTTCTCCCTCCCTATCTCTTTTCGCATTTTCGCAATTAGGGTTCGTTCCTAAGCCTAATCCATTCCTTCTTTCTTCCCCTCTTCTTCCTCTTCTGTTTTTCATTCATTTTTTTTTTTGTGGGCAGATGTGTAATTGAGGCAGAAGAAGAGAAGAAGAAGAAGAAGTTGGAGAGGGTGTGTGATCGGGTCCTCAGGTGAAGATCTGAGGCTTTTTCGTGTTTCTTTTCTTTCCTCGGAGTTGAAAAGATGAGCGCTTCTAGGTTCATCAAGTGCGTCACTGTTGGGGATGGAGCTGTCGGCAAAACCTGCTTGCTAATTTCCTACACCAGCAACACTTTCCCCACCGTTAGTTCCTTTCAACCAAAATTTCGCTTCTGGCTGATTATTGAATTCCGCAAATGTGAATTTCAGTTGCATTTGCATGTCATCTCCATCTGGGGAAGTAATGGGGGCATGTTTCATAAGCCAACAACATATGCAAAATTTAAATGGGTGTAGGTTGAGATTTTGGGTCTGAATTTATTGTACACTTTGGTTAACAATCTGCAGAAGTTTTTGTGTTGTGTATTTTCTCTAAAAGAGAGGCATTGTCATTTTTGTTGTTGTTTTTCACTCTGGTGTTTGTGTGGGAACAGGATTATGTGCCAACTGTTTTTGACAATTTCAGCGCAAATGTGGTTGTCAATGGGAGCATTGTGAATCTGGGTTTGTGGGATACCGCTGGTAATGCTGCGTGATTATGTTTCTGTGAATTTTGTGATGATGGAGGTTTTCTCTGGATTTATTGTGTTATTGGTGGAACAGGACAAGAGGATTATAACAGATTAAGACCTTTGAGTTACCGTGGGGCGGATGTTTTCATACTGGCTTTCTCGCTCATAAGTAAGGCCAGTTATGAAAATGTCTCTAAAAAGGTACTTCGTCAAATGATATAATGTTTCTGTATGGCCTGTAATGAAGGATATATGGATCGTGTTATATGTTAAGAAAATATTTCATTTATAAAAAAAAAAATGATGATAAATTGCATGTGTTGGTTGCATTTTCAGTGGATTCCAGAGTTGAAGCATTATGCACCTGGTGTCCCCATAATTCTGGTTGGCACAAAGCTTGGTACGTTTATTGCTGCATGATTGATAAATGTTGGCTTTAGATGCTTGCCTTCTGGCTTATTTATTTATGTTGTTCATTGTGGTTTGTGTTACAATGAAATACATGAACTTAACCCCATGGATTTCATGATTGATAAATTTTGGCTTTAGATACAAGTACAACATCTTTGAAATATTCTATCATCTGAGTGAACTGCTGAACCAATTTTTTTTTTTGCCAGAAGCGGGTGGACTTCTGGTGCATTTTATTCTCTTTTTTCTTTAGATTTTCATCTCCATTGTTTTTTTAATGTACATTGTCCACGCATTGATGTTTCTGGTTGGTTGTTAGTTTTATCCATGCACTGTATATGTAGATAGGCTGGCCGTGCCTCTAGATGTGTACTAAAATTTTCAAATATTCTTCCAGTGAGGTTCATATTCTGTTTTGTTTTATTGAGGGAATAAATGGTTGTTTTAGTTTCTTGACTGGTGCATATTATATTGATGGTTTTCTCAACTAAGAGTCCGTTCCTTATTATTTTGTGATCTGTAATGAGATAGACCTTCGGGATGATAAGCAGTTCTGCATAGACCATCCTGGTGCCGTCCCTATTACCACAGCTCAGGTGAATATTGCTTCTGGTGCTCTAAAATATTGTTCAGTTATTTAATAAATTAAATCTGACATGTGCATTCCTTTAAAGGGAGAAGAGCTTAGGAAGCTGATTAATGCACCAGCTTACATTGAATGCAGTTCAAAAACACAGGAGGTACATGGTTGAATGTATTCTTTATTTTTTTTCTTCTAAATCACAATAGTTAATTCAATATGTTGTTTAAATTTATTTGTGGCATTTATTGCAGAACGTGAAGGCAGTCTTTGATGCAGCCATAAGAGTTGTCCTTCAACCACCTAAGCAGAAGAAAAAGAAGGGTAAAGCACAAAAGGCCTGTTCAATATTGTGATTCACTAGGTGTTAACATTTGACTGCCCTTTGTTCTACCTGTATTACCCTCCCCTTCTTTCCTTTTATCATTTCTTTGCTATTGAAGAAGTTGGAGTTTATGTGGGTGTTCCTCAGACAAATACTCTAGATCTCCTTGAAGCATAAGGTGGTTTAATGATTTGCTTTCTTTGAATTATTGTCAACTCTAATAGTCAAATTCGCATTTCATGATTCCCACCTTTTTCTTATAACTTCCGTTTTGATTTATGTATTAATAGACTGGAATATCCCAGTTAGGATAACGACCTTGTTTGCTTGAAGATATATATATTTAAATTATATTATATTTCGATTCAAGGCTTGGCTGTCTGCACAGGTTTAGTTGTTTCTTAGTTGTGATTTGGTGGGATAGAAGAGTTAGGCTGAAGCAGTTCTTTCGTTTCCTCGCAGTATTTTTATTCACATTGTCTCCATGACAAATCCCAAGTTCCTCGAAAAACAAACGTCAAATACTAACAACAAAGTTTTTTCTTCATCCATTTAAATTCTTATTATTTTTTATGACGAGTTCCTACACCTTTTTGGGTGTAGTGCTAATCTCTGGGCATTTCATGCAAGTCAATTTACATAATGTTGACCTGAGCTTAATTATAAGTTGTTTTTAGTGGGTTGTGAATCATTGCAAGTGAATTTACATAAAATTCAGATTACTAAGTCAAACCACTTGACTTTTTCAACCACTCTATTATTTACACGGTAATACGCAAGAGAAAATGATTAATGTTACGAAAAGACAAGTCTTTTTTGGTTTATGTATAATATTTTTTAACTTCACACTATAAGAATGGATTTTGCTTTATGTATAATAATGGTTTATGTTGCATGAGATTGAAATCTAAACTGGCACATGAAGTGAGAACTATAGTTTTCACTGAGCCAATTACAAATGAGACTGATCTTGATAGTTGTTTTTGCCAAAACGTAACGTCTCTTATTAGTATTAGAAACTTTTAAGACTACAATTATGAAGCAAAACATGAAACAATCAAAAGCCTATGGATTATTCTTTGTTAGAGACCAAAAACAAACAAATACACTTATGGATTACCCTACTCGAAGACAAAAAATATATGGAGCGAAACATTAATAAAATATAGGAATATTAAATTACTAATCGTGTTTTATCCTTTTGAAAATCTATTAACCCAACTCTTAAAAATAATCGCAGCTGCGGTACTCATCCTTAGCCTGATTTTTATAGTTTTAGCCAACGCGTTCACATGCGTCTTTTTTATAGTTTTAGCCAACGTGTTCACATGCGTCTTCAGTTGCATTCATGTCTCATTTTCTTACATATCTTCTTATATTTGAAAGTATATATGCAACCATTTTTATTACCCCCTCAATTATTTAAAGAATTTAACTTCAAAACTAATAAAAAGATAAATAAGGCGGAAGTACCGAGACGATATGGTAATTGGTAACGATACATCTACAAAGCATCCAAAAATATCCGAACATTCCTTTCCCGCCAAACAATGTTCCAATAATCATTGCTAATACGAACTGGGCAAATTAAACAAAAAAAAAAAAAAAGTACTCCCTATCGAGAGAATACTATTAAAAAAGAAGAAAAAAATGACTAGGCATTTATTTCTTATTTTTTTAATTATTAAAAAAATATTTGATAAGAATAACTGTCACAAATTATTTTTAAAAATCTTTTTTCAATTCTCAAAATTAAAAAACAAAATCGTATCTAGACTCTTTTTTTCTTTCAATCTTTTATTACTCTCTTCCACCGCTATCTAAAAATTAGTTTTTAAAAATTATTTTACAAAATAGTTTAAAACAAACAAACAAACACTCTAATTGTCTGACTATAGGCTCAACTGGAAATCCAGAAGTCGGTATAACCTTTGTGCACAACTTTAAGAATAAATATAGCAACTGACTACAAATAATTTCTTTTAACTAACGTAAAATTGGGGAAAAAAGATCTAGCAATGTTTAATAGTGGCTAGGTAGCATTTGTTACACAGTGAATCGGAGTCCTAACTCGATGAGCGAGTAGTTTTGCCGTCAGCACATATCAGAAACACAAACTTGTGGTTCTTCAGTTGAAATCTAAAGACAATTGAAAACACTTGCTTGACCACCCCAAGAACAAATTGCTTCAAAATCTAACATGACAAGATCAAGGGTATCAGTTATCCAGCATGCGAAACCTTGATGGCTTCATACTTCTCACCTACTGTACCGCCTTTCTGCTTCTGGAACTCAATATACCGCATAGTACTGGCTAAGAAAGCATCGGCAGCTGGATCTGGAGTTGTGGTGTCACTCTGCATTTCATTCATAATTAGCTCAATTAAGCCCTGGATAGCAGCAACGGTGACTTGTAGGTTTCCTTTCTCAAAGAAGTAAAGATACCTAGAAAAAACATACACAGCATCATTATTCCATTTTATACTGCTGCAAAGCGAAGAAAAACAGTGCTGATTTGAGATTATGGATGCTAATCGTACTTGTTTAATATCTCAATGAAGAGCATTACTGATCCAGTGCTACCTCGTGCTGCATTTGCCATTTGTTGGGCAGCATTTGCAATTCTTAAAGCCCGCTTGAGACATAATAGGACCCTGGTTCAAAATTAAATATGAACATAACAACAAAAACAGTAAGAATCATTATAAGATAAACTAAGAAATAAATTCCCAATTTCCTTTTCAAATATTATGAAACATATCCTACATCTATTTTTTCTCTCCCCACCCTGCTTTTCCAACTTATAATGTTCTACAGAGTCAATGTAAATATATGTTCACTCCCTTGAGGGAGTGCAGCATTGGACAAAATCATTCTTACTCTGATCTAATAGAGTCATATTATAAATTCAAGTCTTCATTTGAGAAAACAGGATATCCTTTATACGTACTCTCTTTCTTAAGCACACGTAACACGTTTTACGTGCCTTTATATCAAATCAAATCAATATTTTTTTCTCTTCAATTAGTTATCCAATCAAAGATGATTTTTTTCTTAATTATTTACTCAATCCTCAAATTTCCTCAATCAACATTAAGTTTACTAAAATATTTGCAAATCACCATTAAAATAATAATTCATTAATTAGCCTAATTTTCAAAATTTAAAAGTTTCAATCACCTTATATAACCAATAAAACAATTTTTTCTTAAATATTTGATAAATTATTTTTCACATTTCACGTGTATTTGCAATAGGATACTAGATAGTTACATATGTATCGCATAGTTCTATAATGTTAAGATGGAATTAACTACAATAGAATTATTTGGACATGCAAACAATTAAAATTCACCAACTATTTCTGTTCAACCAAACAGCAACCACAAAACCCTGAACAATCTTACAAGTATAGCACTGCAAAGAAACAAGCATTCCTTATAAGTCTAAGATCTCACAGATGTCATGTCAATGGAAACAAACCTCTCTCCATCTTTCATGTTATCATGATCATCAACCCAAAACAGATGTGAGCATGCATACACAGCTCTGCACTGATCTGGCTTCTTTAAAAGCTTTGCTGAATACTGTCAAATAAGAAAGCACCAAAAATGAGGATTTCCTACAAAAACATATATTGAGCACGATGTAAATAACAGAATTCAATAATCACCCCTGTGGCCTTGTGAGTTAAAGTATCCCTGTTTTCAACACCAAAGACATGCATCCTTTGAAGAGTTCCTATTATTAAATGGATAGCTGTGATCTGAGCTCTGGAATCCTAGTATAAAAAACACAAATGCATAGTTCAGCATGGCTAACCCATAAATTTTGTCAACACAGACATTCCTCCTCCAAACTCAATACTCACCTACAATCCCATGAAAATAACAGCATTGTTTTTTTAGGGAGGGAGGGAAGCACAAAACTAGTAGGGGTTACTTACAGAAATTTCTTCTTCATATAGAATATAAGCTTGGGTGAAAAATTCATAAGCAACAGGTTCCAAATCACAGTCATTTGCAGCCTATTGCAAGAACAGAAAAGAAAATCAGCAGATATAGCTGGAAATATCATTTTGATGTGCTAACAACCAAATATATTCCAATACCTCAGCACATTGCAAGTACAACTGCAATGCTAATTCTGGCGCCAGGACACCTGACAAGGTCTCGATGGTCTGAGAAAAGACAAAAGTACCATCAAACAAATTAACCAATTAACAGTACATAATCTTTTAAAAATACATTGAACACAAACTGAGAACGGAGATATCATCCAAATGTCAACTATTTAGATTATCAGATGCTATACCAACAAATCGTCACAGCCTCTATATTATTAAATACTCAATCATCATTAATGCAAAATTATGCTGACATAAATCACCAAAAAGAAAACAAAAACCCACATCCTTTTATTAAGGAAAAAAAGCATTACCTGATTTAAAAGCTGAAAAATTTTCTTTGGTGTTGTTGATGCATCATCTCCAAAAGGATTTTCTCCTTGACCTTGCAACTGTCTGACCAACTGTAGATAGTAAAGTAACATACACTACATAAATTCTACTATTTTGCTTTATTGAAAAAAAAAGAAAGAAAGAAGCAAACAACATAGTAGCAAACAGCCATTTTCATTTTCATTCAAGATAAAACAGGGACATATGAAACAACAGCATTAAGAAAGCATGAAGTAAAAGATAATATAAGTCTTAGAATTTTGGCTTTGATTTAGATATCATCGCTCATTGTGCCACTTTATCTCAATGAGCAATGGAGCTCCCAATATGACTCCTGCCAGCTGGAAATAGAAAAACAATTTCTATCTGATGGTGTTTAGTGTTTACAACTTACTAACCCAGTTGCCTCATTTATCAAAGATGTCAATAGAAGAAGGCAAATCAATTGTCTACTCAAGCTTCTAGCATGAAGTCAGAAGGCTTAGCAGCATGTTAAGTAAGCTATAATCCAAATCAATTATTACGTAGTAAAGTCAATGAAATATTTCAATCAACCTCAACATCAAAACCAAGCCGAAAAACTAAATTGATTTGGTCTCCAACCTATGCTATTGCAGCCAGCACTATCAATTTATCATGATGTAGGAAACAAACAAAGCAAAACAGCACACAATAAAAGCAGGGAACTAATCAAAAAGGTCTGCCTAACCTTTAAAGAAGAAAAAACAAGAGGTGGAACAGTAAAAGGTAGACGTTTTGGTCCTCCAATCAGTATGTGCTTCCTCACAGTATCTATGATCTGCAATTTAGTGCATGAAAATTAAGACACAAATTTTAGGTTGAACTCAAAATAAAACACAACCCCCTACCCCCTGAATAAGTCAACAATGTAGTTTGCAGTCACAGGCAACATATCAAACATCATTACGCTCAAGTTGGAAACATTAAAATAACAGATAAGCATTCATATTTACAGGAGTCCATGACCAGTTATGATCTACATTAAAATGTTAAAGCAGTATCCGAAGTTAACACCAATTTCAGTTTAGTGCTGACAAGGATCAATTTTCTAATATTCACTAGGGTAAAATCCATGTGCAGCTACAGTACAGAAGTACTAGTAAGTAAAAAGTGGAGTCAGCTGAAATTATTAACTGAAGTTAGAAAGAGAAAAATTCCAGCAGAAAAAATAAGTACAAAACAAATTTCTTTTGATCATCATCATAACACATGGATATAAGCAATTCACCTTAAACATTTCTTCTGGATCATCATTATAAAGCATCTGGATTAGACGGGCAACAGAATTCTGCTCCTCTTTGAAATCATCTTCATCCAGCTAAAAAGGAGAGGGGAAAAAATATGTATAATGCAAGGACAGAAAGGATCACAAAAATAAGGATTATTTAGCTTACATTTGTAAGAACATATAAACATTATATTATAAAAGGTGACATGTAACGGGAGAAGTCAAATGGGCATTGTAAAAAATAGCCTAATGAGTCTAGTCATGGTGTACTGAAATGACCTCGTCATTAGGAATCCCATCAGAATCCTTGATAAGCCCCTTTAAAAGTTCAAACAATGCTTCAACCTACAAACAAATCATGCTATGTTATAATAAGAACTCGCACAAAAAAGCAGGCAAGTAAAATATAACATACCTTTTCTGAAGTAGAAATGCGTGTTCCGTTTTTCATAATGCTTTGAATAATAACAGTTGCCATGATCTTTGTAGTTGGAATATCAAGGTATTCCATTACGCAAGGATAATTTGAAAGCTTCAATGCAGTCATAATATCATTATATTTTTCTAGTGGAGCACTTAATAGAGCAACAATCTGCTTAGTTGCCTTCTTGTCCTCAATTTTCCCTTTGCCAGAGAGTTTTTTCACACATGCTCCCTAACAAGCATGTACAGTCAGCACAGGTCTTAGAAAACACAGGAATAAGTTTGCTTGCTTACATGAAAAGAACTACTGTTGCTATAAATTCAATCAAATATACATGCATTAAATGCAACAACTATATTCTGATACATAAAATTCTACCAAAATTGTGTGTCTTTGAAAGGAAGTATTAGTGTATTACCACGAGTTAAGAAATAAAATAATGTCAATGGCTAAATTCAGGTAACATTAATTGTATGAATCAAAAAGTTAACATGAATATGCACAAACAGTTTGAAATGAAACATACCAAGACTTGATCCACATAATCAAGTCGATCAGGGTGGACATGAAGAGTGAAGGTGAGAAGGGATGAATATAAAGTTACAACTCCAACAGTGGGCATGTCAGGCTGTGCCTCTATCACCTGCATAACAATTTAAGACATTATATTTCGCAATCTATGAGCATAGCAACAATAACATTGTATAATAGAAAAAATGAGAAGGATGTAAAGTACACTTTTCTATTCAAGAACATCCCAATTAAAAGTATGAAAAATAAGACAACTTCAATATTCAAGTGGCAAATGAGAATGACAAACTCAAGGTTCATAATCCAACACTGAAAGTGATGAGTTATGAAAGAAATATTTAAAGATAAAACAGAACGTAAAAAGAAAGAGAAAGAATCAAGATTAACCAGAGTGTTTCACTCCCATAAAATGGAGCATAACCCAAACATGCATAAGAAAGATGCCCAAAGACATGGATCATTAGAATATCTAAATATCTCATGATATCATTATTATATCATACCATATGTTAGCATATGTTATATGATCTCAAAGGAATAGTTATTTTATTCTATCTCATGATTAGATTCCTAAATTAGTTAGGATCAGGATAGTATTGGTAGAAATGAAGGTTAGTGCCTTAATTTTAGTATGACGTCATTACACATATATTAATATTAATTTATTACTTAGCATTTGTTCTCTCCTTTCCTCCTCTATTATAATCCCTATAATTTTAACTAGGTATTAGAGCAGTATGATCCCCCATGACCTACCCTGTTACTATTTCACTGTGATGTTGCCTTAAATTTGAAACTATTTTGGTTGGAACTCTTTTGTTTAGGATATTTCTGTCACTGTCCTGTCATTGCAGGAGCCACTATCAAGGTTGGGTAATTGGTCTCCACACTCTCAACCATCAAGGTGAGGGCACATCCTGCCTTAGAAGTATCCAATCGGCTGTCCCTCTGAGCTCTGTCGCCAGAGGCCCATCACGCATGCTCATGCACCCTTTCCTGTCAATGCATGTAGCTTGTATGCCACCCTCTCAATCTTTAGATCATAACGCTATTGGTCATATTCAGCAGTCTGTTCAGTGATGGCTCCTTGTTCTGTTTCAGGGGTCATAGGTCTAGTTTGACCTTGATCAGGTAGCGTGTCATTAATACCAAACATCTTTCACCTTTTTCATAGCTACTGCTCTTTTGTCCCACTCCTTTGAGCTTTCTCCAGCTGCCATGAGTACCCTGCCTCACCATCCTCTCTTCTTTCCAGACCCCCTTGCCCCTGTTCCCAACCTTACTGTGGCTGTTTGGCTACCTTGGACTGCAGTTTATAGTGGGCAGGGGTCAAATCTGACACTCTCTCTCTCTCTCTCTGTGTCCATCAAGTTTGACAATTTTGAATTGTTTCTTGGTATTCTTTGTGGTGGTGGTTATCTATTGTCTGTCATTGTTTTAGGCTCCTGTATGGCTCTTGTCTAATGCAAGCATAGCAGGTGTCTAGTCCCAGTTTTTGACCTAGATGTGGTCTGGCCCATCTCCAATTCTAGACATGGCCTACCCCACCATCTCTAGTCCCGGACACAATCTGACTCCACTGTCTTTAGCCTACTCTCAACTCATCTCCAAACACAGATGCTCTGGTCCCATCCCCATTCCCAAACGTTATCACCTACCACCCCTTACGTTTTGTTTATTTTCCCTTGAGAGTGTTTAATTGTAACAAGCTTAAAGCATAGCAATCTTTAGCTTGAAAGAGTGTTACGACATACAATATCAAGAAAAACATCTCATCATATCATTATCCTATAATAAAATATGTTAATATATTTTACATGACCTCTTCAGAATAGGTTCCATATTTTATTATATCTTATGATTTGTTTCCTTTATTAGTTAGGATCAAGAGTCTAATATTAGTATAAATAAGGGTTAGTGCATTGCTTTTGCATGACATCATTAATATTATATTATTATTTAGAGTTTGTTCTTTCTTTTCCTCCATCTCTACTTCCGTATAATTTCAACAATCTCAAAATATGATTAACAAGTGGCATTGTATTTGTATTATTCCTTTGAAATTTATTTTCCCCTCCAATGACAGCACATTAAGAACTTTAACATTCATCACTTAGGAACCTTTCATAGGGAGATAAAAAAAGCTTAATTTCTACTTTCGATCAAGTCTATCAATTAGCCTACAGTCAGTCTTTGGTTGAATTATAGTTATCAATCTTAGACAGTGGTGCATAGTGTCCAACTCTGAAAACATAATAACAGGATAGAGAGAAATGGGATAACCACTATTTTAAATGCTATAATACAAACTAAATAGCATATACTACGCATATAAATACTCAAAAAACAAAACAAAATACCCAAAATTAAACAAATTCATGATAAATAATAAGTCACAGTTTACTCACACAACCACTATCAATCTAGGGGCAATAAGAACACAGTAATGAAGTCAAAAAATGAAAGATGATGGTGAAATTAATAGAAAAAGAACATAACAAATTAGATAAAAATTAGAATGTGAACTGGGAAGTATAAAGGAAGAATAAAGAACAAAACACACGAAAAAAAGTCTTATAAAGTGTGAAGGAACAAAGGTCAGAACAGAGGTAACGTTTTGTGGAATATTTTACCCAAAAAAAAGCTCAAAGAACAGTGTTTCAGGGGTAAAAATGGGTTTTTGAAGGCTATATTATGGTAGCACAACTATAGCACACGAAAAGCTGCTATTTTGGCTGCTATTGCGGCCACAATGGCCAATATTGAAAACTACTCCGCTATTTGAATCCTGTAGCAGTACAAGGCCACTCCGCTCCACTACTCCGCTATAGCGCGCTATTGGCTACTATGGGTTGAATCATGTTGGTCACAAAATTAGACAAACCATGACAGCTTCTTGACTTCAAGGCAGCAAGCAGTATAGAGATACATATGTTTGCATTTGCACTACAAGACTAAAATATCCAAGATAAAACAAAAGGGGAAAAAAATACCTTGCCAATGGCATTGCTTAATTTGGAAAATGCTTCCACTTGCAAAAACTCTGGCAAAACCTCTGCACTTGAAGCAGCATAATTTGAAAGCCTTTCCATTAACTGGGACAGTACTGTCTTGATGTCAACGGATGGCTGAAAGATACAGTGGAAAAAAAAGAGAGAGAGAGAAAAATAGTGAGTGATGATACCTACTGGATTTGCAGCATAAAACGACAGTTGGATGCAATTTTTCTAGTTCTTTCTGAGCAAAGAATACAATAGCTACTGTCAAGCATCTGCTTATCAATTAATCCAGAGGGGAAAGCAATTGTATGCTTAACTAATAAAACCATGGCATTCAACAAAGATTGGCTCCCCTGACAGGTAAGGTCACTTTATTGTCCAAGTATGAGACACCAACTAGAACTCAAAGAATGCAGATGCTAATTTATTTAAACAAATTATTAGTACCTATGTGCCATGAATCAGAAAATTATAAATCTCAAAAATAGAATATAATTTAAAATGCATCAGTGAATGTAACATTATCTGCAAATAAATGCAACAAAATATAGACAGGCTGGCTTTCATCTATTACATATGGACAGACACAAACTTAGAATTATTTAATTAATGCAAGTTTCAACTTAAAATCATATTCTATAGGAAAATTTTGGAGACACCAAATACAGCCCCTACTTGAATTCTAACTTTACAGGTAGTACAGCTGACTGAAACTTGTGCAATAGTTTGATAACTCAGACAATATGCTAACTGCTGTGCTAATTACTATATAGATGTTTACTTTCTCTATTTTTTAGAATTGTTTGATAAGTATCTTCTTCATATTTTATCTTCTCAACCCTCTTTGGTGAATAAAATCTTTCATGTTTAGGAAGGAGAAAAAACATATATACATCAAGGCATCCTCCAGAAGCAATACAAGAAAATGTATGTGCAAGTTCACCAACCTGAAGTTGAGGGTAAGCACCCAACAACACATCAAGAGTTTGCAAGTGATACTCATCAGGGAAGACTTGAATTATGCAATCCATCAAGTAGAACTGAGCCAAATCATCTTTGCAATTCACAACCTGTCCATGATAATTAAGGAAAAGGAATCATTTTTTCAGGTTAGACAGTGAACCATGACTTTGATGATTAGAAATAGAAACAATAAAGCAACCTGCTCCAGTACTCTGGGAAGCACAACATCTTTGTACATATCCAGGTCAACACCCTCTATCTGACTGAGAACATGAAGATTCTTCCCAACCTAATAATGTATCAAGGACAAAAAAGCAAGAGAAGCCTTCTATAAGCATTTCATCATGTATACAACCCCATTGCAGTGAAGCAAACCAGTAACAGGCTTCAGGTATTACAAGATCGCGCAACTCGCTCCTTTCCTTTTCCCGTTTCTCCTTCTCCCGGGCAGGCCCCTGCAGACCAGAAAGCCCGACAGCAAGCCTCAACTCAGGGTCAGCTAAGAGTATGAATGATTCACATGCATTACTACACCTGCATGACCAGAAATCATGCCCTCATGATATATTTTACCCTCATGATGTGCAACTATTGTGACGACATGCATGTCCGAACATGAGTGTTGTAATGATGTGCAGACCATTCAACCAACCTGATGTTGCATCCGCACCCAAAGTTTGTTCATTTCAGTGAAATTTTGTAGTACAAACTCTACAGCATCTGCTACAGTATCCGCATCCCTACAGTTATCAAATTAGGTATTCACGCATCAAGTTCAATTTCAAACTGGTTCAATTTCAAATTGGTGCAGCTTTAAAATAATTGCCACTGCCCCGTAATCAAGACGTATACAAAAAATCAGAGAGAGTGATTCAGAATGACAGAAGAAAACAAGACAAAACACTAAAAAAGGGAAACAAAGAAGGAAGATACAATATTCTAAAGACTCCAAGAGTTGAAATCATGCATCAACATTGCAAAGGTGCAGTGAGATAATAGTGTGGTTGGTGGTCCTGATAGAGAAATGGTGATGCTTAGGGTGCCATCAATTATGTTCCAAATGTTCACTCCTACTGGCTCAGTTCAATGAAACTTCAAATCTGACTCAACTAAGAAACCTCAAAGAGGAATAATCCTGCCAATGAAAGGTGCAGAGGGCAAAAAATGTTGCTTACTCACCCTTCGTACTCTGAACCAATATCTGGCAATTTATCCCTACTAACTTGAGAAAGGTAACTTCTGAGAAAGAGTCCACGGACAGGGTGCTGAATGCCACGACACATCTCCACAAGATCCTTAAGAACATCCTTTGCAGGAGCTTCCTTGGATTTGATGTATACTGATCCTACTGTACAGAGGAGATACCTGATCACAATCATAAAGTTAACAGCTCACAAGTAAGAAGCATATTAACTCAAAAGTTTGAACAAGTAAAAACTGAAAAATTCAAAACACTAAACCTTTCTCACTAAAAATTAGTGCAAACCATGAGGTTCAAAACCACCAAAACATATGCCAAGACATCAGTGAGAGAAGTAACACGCAATTGGTTTTCAAGCAAGCTAAGTGATTTTCACCATGAGTCATGATGAAATAATAAATATCAATCTCAATTATGCACCATTAGTAGGAATCATAAGTATCAACACGACTGCACATTGCTTCACAAACAAAGATAAAATAAAATAAAATAATTTACAATTAGAATTTAGAAACAAGCTTAACAAACACACATTCCACCATTGTGAGAACAAATATATCGTTTATAATAGAACATTCGGGAATATTTTCCTATTGTGAACGGCGAATAATCAACAAATGATATAAGAAGAAAAATGGAATCCGCAACACTGCTACTTACAATCGAGGCAAAATGTTGCCGGCATGCTGGACGAGTTCATAGAGATCAATAATGGAGCAACCGCGACGAGTCTCTTCCTCGAAGAACATCTCCAGCTTCCTCAACTGATCAAAGGCGCGCATGTCTAAAACACCAAAATCAGCGAGAGAGAGATGCAAATTAACAATTCACAAGGACAGAAACAGTTACAGGATCCAATGGAAAAAAACAAAACTAAGTGACGTGACGGTGGATCTGAGAGAGGAACTCACATAGTTCGTAGTACTTGTGAGGAGAAAGCTTGGAAGTCCTGAGCTCGGAGAGCATTTGAGCCGAATACTTCAAAGCATCCCTGAGATTGTTCGAGTCCTGACACGAATCGAAATTGGATCCGAATCAATTCAATTAGGAATTTCAAAGGCGTATCTGAAATTGGTGTGATCGTGAGAGAGGTTAGGGTTTAACGGAGGAGTTACCAATGCACGGTGCATGTAGAACGAATTCTGCTGAAGGCCGGCGATTCCGGCGGCCAGAAACTTCTCTTCATCTTCGGTTCCGTCTAACATCATTCTCTCTCTCTCCGTCTAACTTCGCTTCGATCCCTCTTCTTAACTACCGGTCCAACCAAGCTTGTTTTGTTCTTCGTGTTGGTCTCCGCTTGGGATGTACGTAAACGAGAAAGTAAAATATGCCTCCTCTTAACCTCGCCCTTTATGTTCCTATTAGTTATGTTTTCAGTGTGCTTATTGGTTAAACCCTTGTTTCTCACGCACTTAACGAATATCTTAATTCTTTCGGCTAAGTAAATCGCCTACAGGTTTCGTCAATCACTTTTTCTTTTGTTTACTAATATTAACGATTAGATTTTATAGAATAAATGTTTATTCTAGATAATTAAAATTAATAATAAATAAAATATTTTTGAATATATAAAATGTATTATAGTTTAAATTTGTAATAAATAAATATTTTTAAATATATAAATTATATTTTAGATTTATGATAAATAATTTATGTTATAGTATAACATTATTTTTAGTTATTGATAATTTCTTTTAAAAAGATATTGAAATTAAATTTAGAAATAAAGATGAAAATAATAAATTAAATGACATAAGAGGTTAAAAAAATCTAAAAACATTTTTGTTAAAAAAAACTCTTAAAATTGAATAATAATTCTTAAAAACGCTCTCACTAAAAGGTAGTTATTCTAATATATATAGAGAGAGAGAGAGAGGATTAGCAAAATGTAAATAAAGAACCAACTGTTAGTTTGTTTTTTAAAGAAACTCCTCGTTAATTTAGTTTATACATGTTTGATTCTTTTTAGAAAAAAAAAAGTCTTAAATTTAAATAGATTCAATTTAAATATACTGATTATTTACACAGTTATTTTATCATAAATTGTTATATATAATAAAAATATTCACTTTTATGCTAACTACTTTAAAAGTCACACTTATAACAATTTTTAATTAGTTAATATCGTAATTTTTTTTATATTTATATTAACAGTGTGTGGAAGCTAAACCCAATTTAAATTGTGTATAAAAAAAATCTCATAAAGAGAAATAATTCTATCATATTATTAATATTCTTAACTCAAATAAAATTACTTCTCTTCATAATTATCTGTTCCTAGATAAATAAAATTGTAAATAGAAAAAGAAATGCTCGTCACACGATTTGTTGATATATATTGTGTTAATGAATTTAACTTTTTTTATGAGAAAATATAATCTAGAAGATAAAGTATAATTATAACTATTAATTAAAAATATTAATAATTGATATTGATATTATAATAAAATATATGCACATGTATAAATAAACTATGAAATTATCAAATTCTCAATTATTAATTTCTATCAGAAAATTGAGTAGAGATGCAAGTAACACCCATTTGGTGTGGTCAAAGATCGTAAATTTCAAAAAACAAAAGAGGACTTCCATAGAAGTAACTCATTGTATTGATTGAATTGATAAAAGATAAAAAGAGTGTGTGTAGATACTCTATTTATAGAGCTAACAATTATTTCTAACAGACTAGTAACAACTAACTAAAATTCCTAACAAACTAACAACTCTTAACAATTTCTGATCATAATTGCATTGTTAATAAAAAAATGCTATAATTATATTTTATCGTCTAAAGTTTTTTTTGGAGTAGTAAGTATAAATTTTAGCTAATAATAAAAAATATGTGGAAAAAAATGTCTCAAAATGTATATTATTAAGATTAAGATTCTTCATCAAATAAGAATTTTGAATTTATTACATATTGAAGACAAGTTTTAAGTGAAAAGTTTAAATAAGCATTTTATGCATAAAAGTGAACATGAAACTTATTTAATAAGATAAAAAAAATTGATCAACTTTACAAAACTTATTAAAATAAATTAAAAAAAAAACTTTTATGTAAGTGATTTTCATAAATTCTTCCAAATACTCTTCCAAACAAGTTGAAGCTTTTGATTTATCTCCTTCCAAATTGAAAATGGTGTCAACCAAACAGGTTTCTATGAAGCAAAATCAAAGACGAGAGTTAAGATAATGAGGAGAAAATTTTGTTGGATAAAGAGGAGAAGAAACTACATAAAGAACTCACCAAGGTGCTTAGAACCAACAAATGATGGAGATGAAGGCTTAAATGGTTGGGTCTTCATCCTTTGGGACCCATCCTTTGGGTCCCTTAAAGCTTGGGAGGAGTAGAAAAATGAACAATCTTGGGAGAAAATGGGGGAGAGAGTTGCTGTTTTTGGAGAGGAAAATGAGGGTAGACATGAGGACAGCTTTATCTCTAAGTTTAAGTAGTAGGTTACCTTTATGTTAGGATTTCTTTAGGGGCCTTTTAAGCATTAAAAAAAAATAAGCACTCCCCACACGTCCCACTCCCCCCCTCTTTCCCCTCAATTTTGGGGAAGGTTGGACCTCTGAGGGTTAGGAGAGGGTCTCCTTGTCATAGATTTTGAGTTTTGATACATGGAAGTTGGTTGATAGCTTGTTGAACCTAAAAGTGTCATCTCAAATAACCTTTTGTGTTAATCACATATTAATGAGTTAATGACCTTCTAATATTGATCTGGAATATTTATAAATAATTTAGAAAGACTTAGAGTATCTTTCTTGCTCTCGAAAAGCTTCTCTAGAATGCGTATCTGACACCAGATTAAAATAACGCTATTTTAATTAATTGTGTCAAAATTAATTAAAATTTTTATAGGGATTTAACTATAATTAATAATAACTAATTATAATTAATTTCATAATTTTTTTTATTGTTTGCTTACTTTCACAATGTAATCCTACACTGTCAGCTCACAACACAATCTCGATATTAGTATAATTTTCTATTGAAATTTACATAGAAAAATTACATATATTTATTTAATTAAATTTTCATGAATAAATTTATTTTTTTTGTAATTATTTTCAATCAAATTAAATCACAGATTAAAAAATATACGAGTGTTCCAAAATAAATCTTTTAATAATAGGTTAATAGCGCACATGTTAAACATTGAATTCATTTAATTTCCTTCATAAATTATTTTATTTTCTAATTTTTTATCAATTTTAATTTAAGTTTTTTAATAAATATATCAAATCAAATATCAATTTTACAAATTATTGCTTATGTTATAAATATTTAGTTGACTTAAATCAAATGAAATTTTAAAACAAACTAAATCATACTTAAAATATCACCAATCATTTTAATAACAACAACAACTATTATTATTATTATTATGATGATGATGATGATGCCTAAAACTTATACGCAATTCCTTAAAAGTTTTTAGTGTTGTTCTTCAATATAAATCATGTTCCACATTGATGCGAAATTGATTTCTTTTTAAGATAAATTTATTCCTTAAATTGAATTTTTTATCCTAACCTTATTTTAATTATCTTTCTTATTACATTAAACTTCAGCATTTTATAAATATCACATCAAATTTTAACCTTTACAAAATTGCATTATTTATTTTCCTTCTTTCTCTAAAATAAGCTCATATCTTTTACATTATTTTTAATATTTTTTTATTTTTTAATCTTGCACATCATCACCACAATAAATTATTTCTTCCAAAAATATTTTCCTTATCTACAATTATTTTGTATCAATTTGATAAATAAAAACCAAATATATAATGAATAATATTTTGACTCAAATCAAATGAAATTCTAATTAAAATAGCTCATACCAAAAATACAAACAAAGTAATAAATTAATAAATTAAAAATAACTGATAAATTGTAATTAAATTATCCAAATATTTTAATTAATATTTGTTACTTTTAATCTAATTCATATTTAATTTTTAAATTAAATTGAATAATACAAAAATTTAACAAGTGGAAGATGCTACGTGCCAGCACCTAAAAAAAGTCTTGTGGAAATATAAATGATTTTTTCATTTTTCAATTTATAAATATAGATAATTATATCAATTAAAATAATTATAACTAGTATAATTTTTATAATTTGAATATTCAATTTCAATTTTTTAAATAAATATTTATCCCTTTTAATTCAATTCAAAATCAAATTCAGATTTAAACGTAAATTGAATTGAATAATACAAAAATTTAACAGATAACATTAATATATTAGATTAAAGTTTAACCAAATCACTCAATTATATTATATAGTATAATAGCATAATATTTTAAATTAAAATTTTACTAAATCACTGAAATATAAAATTGTTTCATGAACATCTTTTATTGATTCATAAAGAAAAAGGTATCAAAATCGGTTGTGATTACAATGTTAATAATGGGTTATGGGTGTGACATTGAAACCTTCACACATCATTTACTTCATCAATATAATGAATTAAGCGACAAGAGACATGACACATGGTCAATTAGATACGTCTCCAATTGAGCCAACTGTGTTTGAAATCTCTAACTTCAACAAAATTATACTTTCAAATTATGAAATATTATATTGTTTTACTCATTCTCCTCATCATACAAGTGAAGCACCGTCAATGCAATTCATCTCAATATTTAATTTATATACACATTCTAATGATTCAACAAAAAGTATCTTGGCGCAAAATATGTGTCGAATTATTCTCTTTTCAAATTTGACATAACATGGTGATTTTAAAATTGAGTGATGATTTTTGGACACTCAAATAATACAAATGCCCTCTATCTCTTTCTTCTAATTACATCACATCATTAATTATATCAATAATTTATGTCTTCTCTCATTCTATCTCTCTCTAGGTTTTCTTCAAAACTACTTTAAATCTATGTTAATTAATTAATTAATTAATTAATTAATTATATATATATATATATATATATATATATATATATATATATATATATGTGTGTGTGTGTGTGTGTGTGTGTGTATATATAGTATCTTAATAGATATTATAATTGTAAATATAAAAGATAGTAAATTAATCCTCCATTATTATAAAATATAAAATAATTATATATATTATCCTAATATCGTAACAGATATCATATTATATATAATAAATATTATATATAATAAATATGAAAGATAAGATATTATAATTATAAATATAAAAGATTGTTAATTAATCTTCCATTATTATAAAATATAAAATAATTATATATATTATCCTAATATCGTAACAGATATCATATTATGTATAATAAATATTATATATGATAAATATGAAAGATAATAAATCAATCTTCCCTTATTATAAAATAATTGTTACAAAATAATGATAATAATTATAAAAGATACTAAATCAATTTCAATCATAATAAAAAATTGGCAGAATCTCAATAAACATAAAAAAAATTAAAAAAATTGCTAAACATTTGAAATAAACATACATAATTTGTCTATTTAATTCCTTCTTCTCAGTATTTGAGAATTCATCCATCCCTTCGTTACACCTTTTGTTAATCTGAGTGAGCTGCGTGAGCAGCATTCCGTGCGTGAGCAGCATACTTCGTCAGTAATTTGTTGCTTTCAATTTCATTATTTTGTTATTTTAACTTTAGATATATAATTAGGCAATATTTGTTGATTAATTGCACCGATTTTTCTGGAAAATAATAATTGAGATTGCATAAATATATAGTACATTGGAGTTCTTTGTATATAATTTATTTACTAATTTACTAATTAGAGTGTGATGATTTAGACAATGGAGATGAATCTGTCAAGATTAAAGACAGTGGAGATAAAGGTGCAGATGGATTGCCAATGCTTAGGGTGCGAGAGAAAGGTGAAGAAATCAGTGAAAGGCATGGAGGGGGTGACGCACGTGGAAGTGAAACCAGAGCAGGGCAAGCTCACTGTGACTGGCTTTGTGGATCCAGATAATCTTTTGGAGCGTGTGAGGCGCCGCACGCGCAAGAAGGCTGAGTTCTGGCCCAGGCCCGATGAACCCTACGGCGACGTTGTTCCGCACCCTTACGCACCAGAACCCTACAACGTGAACGCGCTGGCACCACCTGGGTACATGCGCAACATGTCTACAGGATCCAGAAGCTTCAGCCCTTGCACATGCGAACTTCTTCGAGGAGGTCAATTACACCACGCCCTTCAGCGAAGAGAACCCAAATGCTTGTAGTGTCATGTGATGTTCCATTATTCTATTTATACGTATCTCATATCTGTAGTGTTTCTTGACTTTCTATCAGTGTAATTGCGTCGGTCTTTATTCATAAATTTGTTTGAACTAGAATGTCGTGGATAATTCCGGATGCACCGAGTTTTGTTCTTCTGTATTTTTTTTCTTTTCTTTTGTGTTCTAAGTAAGGGCTGGAGGGCAAAACTTAAAAACAACTACGCGAGGGTGACATAAGCATCCTTACAATCAGTTCTAAGAATAAGTGCAATATCCATAGGGGTAACTCTAACACCTGACTTGCTTGCGACCTCCTCGCAGTCTTCTGCGCTATGCAATCTGCAGCGCCCCGATTTCCTTTTTCGTGAACGTGAAGAAACTGACAAACCCTTTCGACAAGGTTGTCAGGGAAGAAGTCAATTCCTTAAATATATCTCAATATTTTGAAAAAGTAATATATCTCAATATTTCGAAAAATTAGTTCTTACTTCTCCGAACAAATGGGTTCACTAAAACCCTTTTCATAAGGCTCTGGTGGCTGGTGTATGAATCCCTCATTTGAATGGCTTTCAACGAGTCTGCTTCTACCATGACTCTGTGGTATCTATCTAGCCAAGTCTGTTGCATGCCGTGAATGATGGCCTGCAGTTCAGCACTAAGCACATCACACCAGTCTAGTTTAACACAAAAACTTGTTAGCCAAGTGCCACTGTTTGTCTCCTATCACACCCCAACAGGCTGAGTAGTTAAGTGCAGGTCCATGTAAGCAGGACGGATCGCGAAACTTGATATAAAGGTGCAGAAACAATTTTAATAACAAATATTAAATAAACATTAAATTATAATAATTAAATACATTATATCGTATATTTAAGTTATGGATGTCATTTTTTAAATTATAAAATTCATCAACAATAAAATATGTGTCAAACTTTAATTATTTTCTCAATATAAATAATCAAACAATCAGTTAAAAATTTATATTTTTTTTTTTTTTAAGCTTATTTTTCATCATTTTAATATTTGATCAAGTCATAATAATATATAATTTTCAAAGAGTCAAGATTGGAAAGGGGGTGAACTGGTGAAGGCCCCTACTTATCCTCCCCTTTTAGATTTGTCACTGCATGCAAGCATCCACATTAATCTTCACCCGACCAGCAGGGGAAGGACTCCAGCCCACCAATGAGGCTAGGCAGTCCTGAATATAGAAAATTTAAGCTATGAAAGCAATATTCATATATATAAATTAATACAGGAGCAATGTTCATATGATAACTTGTTTTTTTAATTACGTTTTAAATTATAGGGACAATTTATATATATTATATTAAAAAAATAAAAAATCTTGTGAGGACAGTTGCCCCAAACCCTCTAATGCAGATACGTCCCTAAGGTTAGGACTGAATGGTTTGTTGTTCAGTATTGAAAGTTAACGTTGAAACTTAATATTTATGATGGTGTTTGAAAAGCAAATGATTATTTAATTAAATTTATCTATCCTATTACGATGATTAGTTACCCAAAAATTAGAACTAGGTATATATACCGGTCGGTTCGTTTAATTTGGTCTGTATTTTTTCATCTTCAAATGGATTGGACTGAATTAACCTACTAATTACATGAATTTCATTGTTATCCTGGTCTAACTCACTTAGTCTGCATGTTAATAGATTGTTCCCTGCACTAAAAAAACAAAAATCTTGAACTTTTCTAAAAAAATTAAAATTAATAAATCTGAAAATTATAAATTGAAAAATGTCTAACATAATATTAATGAAAATCATAAAAAAAATAGGCATGAATTAATGGAATAGTAAATTTAAAAGAAAACTTCATTTGCACCACTTAAACATTAAATAAAGCATAAAAATTTAATATATTTAGTTTTTTACATAAAAAAATATTAATTTTCAAATACTAACAAAGAGGTTGATATATACTAAGTAAACACCATATATTACCAAAAAAAAATATTAAACACCAAATAGTAATTATCTAAATAATTCATTAAACAATAAAAATATGTTGAAAAAAATATCTCAAAATGTATATTATTAAGATTCTTTATCAAATAAAATTTCTGAATTTATTACATATTGAAGACAAGTTTTAAGTAAAAAGCTTAAATTAGCATTTTATGCATAAAAGTGAACATAAAACTTATTTAAATAAGATAAAAAAAATTGATAAACTTCATTACAAAACTTATTAAAATAAATTTAAAAAACTTATATGTAAGTTATTTTCACAAATTGTTCCCAAATATTTTTCTAAATAAGTTGAAGCTTTTGGTTTACCTCCTTCCAAATCCAAAAATGGTGTCAACCAAAGACGTTCTTATGAAGCAAAATCAAAGAGGAGAGTTTTAGGATAGTGAGGGAAAAAAATTGTTGGACAAAGAGAAGAAGAAACTAGAAAAAAGAACTCACCAAAGTGTTTAGAACCAAGAACAAATGATGGAGATGAAGGCTCCAATGGTTGGGTCTTCTTTCTTTGAGTCCCTTGAAGTTTGGAAGGAGTAGAAAAATGAACAATCATGAGAGAAAATGAGGGTTAAAAATGGAGACAACTTTGTCTTCAAGTTTAAGTAGTAGGAGACCTTTATGTTAAGATTTCTTTGGAAGCCTTTTAGGCATTAAAAAAATCGCCTCACCCCCTTCTTTTGCCTCAATTTTGGGAAAGGTTGGACATCTAAGGAGAAGGTCTCCTAGTCATAGAGTTTGAGTTTTGATAGATGGAAGTTGATAAAAATTTGTTGAAACCTAAAGGTGAAAAAGTGTCATCTCAAGTAACCTTTTGTGTTAATCACATGTTAATGAGTTAATGACTCTCTAATATTGAGTTGGGATATTTAGAAATAATTCAAAAAGACTCAAAGTATCTTGCTTCATGAAAGCTTCCTTAGAACACATATCTAACACCAGATTAAAATAAAGTTGTTTTAATCAATTGTATCGAAATTAATTAAGTTTTTACAGGGACTTATTTATAATTAATAATAACTAATTATAATTAATTTCATAATCTTTTTGACTGTTTGTTTATTTTTACAATGTAATCCTACACTGTTAGCTCAAACCACAATCTTGATATCAGTAGAATTTTTTATTAAAATTTACATAGAAAAATCACATATATTTATTTAATTAATTTTTTATGAATAAATTTATTTTTTATTATTATTATCAATTAAATTAAATCATAGATTAAGAAAATATGAGTGTTACAGAATAAATCTTTTAATAATAGGTTAATAGTGTACATATTAAACATTGAATTCAATTAATTTCCTTCATAAAGTATTTTATTTTGAGTTTAATGGTCATGTACTGATAGTGTAAAGTAGTTTTATTGTAACGTCTTGTTTTCTTAAATGCGTGATTAAGTGTTTTAATAACCAAAAAGTGAAACTTAGATATGTAATCTAGGTGATTAAAAGAAAGAAATGAATTGTTGTCGCGTATGGTTTGTTGTATATGATATTGGTTGTGTGTTGTTTGTTTGAAATTTGGGTTTGGATTTAAGAAACTTGAGCCAATGTTGGTATGCTGTGAGTAAGATTTTGGATTTTGAGAGAAAAACTAGTTGAGTTAAACCAGTTTCAAGATATGAGGAGTGGTTTGGTGAGGTTTGGGCCTCAATTAGCCAAAAGTCCGTATGAAAGTACCGAAAGAGTCAAGTATATAAGGAGAGGGGGGTTCCTTCCTCATTCTTCCTTTCTCTTTCTCTCTCTACTCTCATTTTCTCTTTACCTCTCTCTAGATTTTATCGAGTGTGTGAGGCTATAAAAGAGTTGTGAGCTTGGTTTAGCGGTTGTGGTACGTAACGGAACAATTCTAACTAATTTTGGCTCAAGAACATCGGATTCTCAAGGAATCTAAATCTGGATTCGGAGACTTTTAAAGGTAAGGGAAGCTTACTCATGGTTGATTTGGTGTTTGTGTATGTTGACATGTTGATTAAATGATTTAGAATCAGTTGAATTTTGATGAAATTGGTCATGTAGTTGGTTTTTGGAAAAATGGTTTTGAAAAGGGAATTTGAGATTTATTGATGATTTATGGATAAAATTGTTATATAATCAGTTAGAAAGGTATTAGAAGTGATTAAAATTGTTTTGTTATGTTTGTTATTGATTGATTTGGTAAAAAAAAATGGGTGTTGGTGAGGATTTGAGAAGAAAAAGATCGAAAATCGCAACCCAACGATTGAGCTCTCGCTCAGCGATGAATATTTCAATCGCTGGAAGATGAACTCTTGCTTAGTGACTTAATGTTCGCTTAGTGACAGATTTTGAGGTCGCTGGAAGTCCACTCACTCAACAACGGTTGCTTAGCGATCAATTTTTTGCTTAGTGACGGAAGCTAATGCTCTTTGTTAAGTCATTCGCTTAGCGATGGATTTCTCGCTCAACGACGAAAATGCTCGCTGAGCGAAAGGAAAATAGAGTTTTTCCTTCTTTCTTATTATTTTTGTTGATTGTTGATGACTTTATTGATTTCCATGAATGTCAAATGTATATTTTAAGTTAAGTGGATGTTTAAATGGTTTTCTAAACTAGTTTTTGGGTTTTTCTTTATTATTATTGTTGAGGATTTGGTTAATAAGTTGTAAGCGTCTCGCTGAGCGAAACATGTGTTTGCTGAGCGAGAATTCTTCCTGAGACTTGGTGCTCTCTGGGATTGATCTAGCTAAGCGAGACTTATACTCGCTAAGCGAGAACCTTCGAAGAGAAGATTGTGCTCTCTGTATAAAAGGTACTCGCTGAGCGAGCATATGGATCGTTGAGTGAGTGTATAATTCTGTTTTGTTGTATGAGAATTTTCAAAGGTATGTGTTGTCTGGACATTGTCTTACCTGTTGACCATGCCAAGAGGCCAGTTTGGGCATGCATGAGGTTGATTTGTGGTTGATGGTGACTGTTGGACCACATGTGGTGCTGAGTAGGCCACATGGTGATATGTTGATACATATGTACATGATATGGTGACTGTTGTGGTTGAGTTGATGGTTGTGGTGATATGTTGACACATATATGTATGATATGATGATTGTTGTGATTGAGTTGATGGTTGTGGTGATATGTTGATACATATATGTATGATATAATGATTGTTGTGGTTGAGTTAATGGTTATGTTGATATGTTGCTACATATATATATATGATATGATGATTGTTTGGTAGAGTTTATTATTGTGGTGATACATGTGTTAGCATGCATATGTTGTTGGTTGAGGTTATATGAGCCTCAAGCTGTGTGCAGGGTAGGCATGGAAGTTGGGGGTGAACTGGAGCTGTGGCTCAGCTGAGCCTCCAACCTAGTGCTTGGATAAGAAGTAGGGTCTGAAAGTTGGGCCTAGGGAATGAGTGGATGGGTAATCCCGCAGTGGGGCCAAGGCAGTGCAGGTCTTGTGTTGCGATATACTACCACCCACATACACTTATCATGACAACCATAAGCTTATCTAACGAATCAGAGTTTTGGCAATCCCTGAATGGTGCTAGATGGCCATGGTAGGGGATAAGACCTGACTGATTGCCTGAAATGTTGAAAATCTTTCGAGAGTTGTGTCATTCATATATTGACATATGAGATTGACAGTATAGTGTGTGATGTCGTATATGATATACTATAATGTGTGTAAACCCATTTGTGGACAAATTTGGTTTCCATATTGGTGTGATTAATGATTTTGATTATGTTGGTTATTGTTTCGTAAGCTTACCCTTGCCTTGTTTTGTTGTTGGTTAGATGTCTTGTTGCTGTGATTGTGATGATCATGTCATTTTGGCGTAGGAGTAGAGGGAGAGGCGTTTGCAAATCCAGCTTCTTAGAGCTAATGGAAAAGGTCTGAGATGGAGACTTTTAGAGGCCCTTTTTGGGTGGAGCTTTTCTGAAAGCTCTTTTTGTTTTTTTTTTTATTTGATGTCTCTGTTCTATAATTGACCAGCTATAGGGAGTTTTGTTGTTGTATATAACCTTACTTGTATATTATATCATTGGATTTGTATATATTTTATAGTTATGAATGGTGATATGATCATGCTTATGTTTAATGAATAAACATATGGGTAATGTATAAGAAATGTGAGTAGTACTGTAGCGACAGAGAGTCGTTACATTTTACACTGTCATCAAATCACAAATTACCATTTATTGTAAATTTGTTGACTTTTATAATAAATACTTTTAAAGTCATATTAATGGTGATTTCTGATTAGATGACAGTGTAAAACTTTTTACACTAATAGTGCATGACTTTTAAACTCTTTTAATTTTATAATTTTTTACCAATTTTAATTTAAGTTTTTTAATAAATATATCAAATCAAATATCAATTTGCAAATTATTGTTTATGTTATACATATTTAGTTGACTTAAATCAAATGAAATTTTAAAACAAATTAAATCATACTTAAAATATCACTTAATCATTCTAATAACAACAACAACAACTATTATTATTATTATTATGATGATGATGATGCTCAAAACTTATATGCAATTCCTTAAAAGTTTTTAGTGTTTTTTTTCAATATAAATCATGTTCTATATCAATGCAAAATTTATTTCTTTTAAGATAAATTTATTTCTTAAATTAATTTTTTATCCTAACCTTATTTTAATTATCTTTTTCATTATATTAAACTTCAACATTTTATAATATCACATTAAATTTTAACCTTTACAAAATTGCATTATTTATTTTTCTTCTTTTCTAAAATAAGCTCATGTCTTTTTCTATTATTTTTAATATTTTTTTATTTTTTTGATCTTGCACATCATCAACGCAATAATTTTTTTCTTCCAAAAATATTTTCCTTTCCTAAAATCATTTTGTATCAATTTGATTAATAAAAACCAAATATATAATGAATAATATTTTGACTCAAATCAAATCAAATTCTAATTAAAATAGTTTATACCAAAATATAAAAACAAAGTAATATATTAATAAATTAAAAATAACAAATAAATTGTAATTAAGTCATCCAAATATTTTAATTAATATTTGTTACTTTTAGTATAATTTAGATTTAATTTTTAAATTGAATTGAATAATACAAAAATCTAACAAGTAGGAAATGTTGCGTGCCATCACCTAAAAAATTCTTGTGGAAATATAAATGATTTTTCATTTTTTAATTTATAAAAATAGATAATTATATCAATTAAAATAATTACAACCAATATAATTTTGATGATTTGAATATTTAATCCCAAATTTCTAAATTAATATTTATCCCTTTTAATTCAATTCAAAATCAAATTTAAATTTAAACTTAAATTGAATTAAAAAATACAAAAATTTAAAAGATAACATTAATATTATTTTTTTTATAGAGAAAAGTTTAGTTTAGAGGAAATTTACATATCACCTACCAATAGGAAATATCTAAGAAACAAACCCTAGTCAAGGCTAGCTAAGACTATGAAATAGCAAGGTCATTGAGGCACTTACCTTAGGTCTCATTGAGAATACAGGTATCAATAATATACATAATAATTATATAGTTTTTGTTATGTTTCACTTGCTCCAGTCCCATTTTGTTTGACGTTTAAGGTTTTGACATAGGAATTAAGAAATGTAATTAATATTTTAGATTTTATAAAAAATATTATTCAATTTTCTAATATACCCTTTATCTTTCATATTAATTAGATTCTCTTTCATTTATACTTCTTTTATATTTTCTTACTCCACAATAAATGGTTAAAAATATAATAGAAAAAAATATTTAATGTTTCATTGATATTCTAATATAACAATCAAAATGAAACTTTTTTTTTGCTAAAACATCAAACAAAATGGATAGAGGGAATAATTTATAATAATTAATTAGTGAGAAAAAAAATAATTGAGAGTGTAATTGAAAAAAATAAGGCTTTAAATTGCAACACACACATACACAAACATGCACGTGCACACAGACCATGCACATCTATATGTATAATATGATGGTAAATTTATTAAATCACTCAATTATATAATATAATAGCATAATATTTTAAATTAAAATCTCCCTAAATCATTGAAATATAAAATCATTTTGTGAATATCCTTTATTGATTCATAAAGAAAAAGGTGTCAAAACCAGTCACGATTACAATGCTAATAATGAGTGTGACATTGAAATCTTCATACACCATTTACTTCATCAATAAGATGAATTAAGCAACAAGAGACATGACACATGATCAATTAGATGCTTCTCCAATTGAGCCAATTGTGCTTGAAACCTCTAATTTCAACAAAATTATACTTTCAAATTATGAAATATTATTTTGTTTTATTTATTCCCCTCATCATACAAGTGAAGTACCATCAATGCAATTTATCTCAATATTTGATTTATATACATATTCAAATGATTCAACAAAAAGTGTCTTGGTGCAAAATATGTGATTTAATTATTCTCTTTTCAAATTTAACATAACATGATGATTTTAAAATTGAGTGATGATTTTGGACACTCAAATAACACAAACACCCACTGACATTATTCATTTTTCTTTGTCTCTCTTTTATTTACATAACGCAATCAATCATATCAATAATTTATGTCTTATCTATTTTCTCTCTCTCTAGATGTAGACATGATGGGGAAAAACCATAAGTGCACGGTTGTCGTTAAGTAATAATTAAATATCGTCTCCACAGGGATTGCATGTTCAGTGATTATCGCTAAATAAAAATTAAACAAAAGAATTTTGATTGGGAAGTTTAAGGTAGAGCAATTGAAAGAAAATGTAATTTAGGAATTCAATAAAGTTGTAATTAAAAATCAGATGTAATTCAAATAGGAAGACTTTTAGGATTGGAGTTTCACACTATGACGTTTAATGTCTTAATTTTGCTACCTACATGTTTCGCTTGTTCTCAATGAAGGTGAATTAACCTAAGGTACCCTTCGTTCGCTTTCAAAATACAAAGGGGTATCTAACCAAATTTACCACCTTCTGTCATGATGGCTGTGTTCAATTAGACCCATTAAGTTCTTTGTTAATTCTATTGTTCCTCGAAGGCTTTAACCTACTTTTGTGGTTTAAACCTAAGTTCCTTCCTATGGGTCTGGTGCTTTGGGTTCACCTCTCAATCCTTCCCCAAATCCCTAAGATTATGAAAAATGTTGGCCAATTCGTTTCGCATAAATAAATCAATAGGAAAAGAATCAAAGAAGAACAAGATTGCACATAGACAAACAAAAATCAATTCATTAACTCAATCATAGGGCTACGCCCAATCCTAGAAACAAAGGGTTCTACTCACACATAGTCATGAGAGAATGCCAAATAGAAAACAAATGAAACATAAAACTAACCCAGAGATTGAAGAAGAACAACAACAATTATCCTAATTCTCCTTGCTTAGAATAGAGTTCAAAAAGATGAAAAATAAAATCCCTAGAAAGGCCTATTTAAATCTCAATTACAATTGGGCCTAAGCTAATCCTTAAAATAAAATTAAAAACTTGTGAAATCCTTCCAGCAGCTCCGCCCACTGCGTGGTGATACCCACCACCTATTGGTGGTAGACACGCAGGTGTAAAAATTGCTCCAGGGGTGGGCCACAGGTGGTGTCGGGTGCCACCAAATTGTGGTAGACACGCACATGGGGTATTTGAGCATCAGGAGAGGTGCCACCAGGCGGTGATGGGTACCACTAGATGGTGGCGAGGTCTCCAAAGCTTTTTCTTTAAGATTTTATTTTCCAAATGTTTTGGGATGACTCCATTGCTTTCCAAAAGACTTCCAAGTGCTCAAAGGTCTTCAAATCATCTTAAGGACTTCCAATTGTAAATCTTTTTGCATTCCAAGCCTAAGAAACCTAAAAGATTTTCCTAAAAACAACGACAAACAAAGAAAAAGGCATAACAAGGTACAAGAAGGGAAAAGCATGCCATTAATTATCTAACTAATCCTAAACCATAATAAAATGTATGCACTCTAGTGAAAATAACTATACTAAATGAGTTATAAAATGCACACATCAAGACACCTCTTGATTCCAATATCTTTTTCCTTTACAATTTTAACATTATAAAGAAAAATAATTTTGCAATATAATTCTCACCTTTGTATTATTGTACAAATGAAATACATATATATATATATATATATATATATGCATGTATGTATATATATTCTCATATTATTTTAATAGATATTATAATTATAATAAATATAAAAGAAAATAAATTAATCTTCCATTATTATAAAATATAAAACAATTATATATACTATCCTAATATCGTAGCAGTTATCATATTATATATAATAACTATGAAAGATAATAAATCAATCTTCCATTATTATAAAATAATGATAATTATTATAAAAGATACTAAATCAATTTCAACGAAAATAAAAAATTTGGCCGAAGCTCAATAAACATAAAAAAAAATAAAATTGCTAAACATTTGAAATAAACATACATAATTTGTCTATTTAATTCTTTTCTTCTCAGTATTCAAGAATTCATCCATCTATTCGTTAGCACACTTTTTGTTAATTTGAGTGAGCTGCTTTCGCAGCACACCTTATGTATGTAATTTGTTGCCTTCTATTTCATTATTTTGTTATTTTAATTTTAGATATATGATTAAGCAATATTTATTGGTTAATTGCATCAACTTTTCTGGAAAGAAAAGTAGTTATTTGTACAACAACTCATACAATAGTTTGTACAACAATATTTTTTTCTATTTATCTCTCACTTAAACATTATTTATTACATCTCATAATGATGAAAAAAGATAAACACAAAAGTAGTGTTGACAATTGTTGTATAAATTATTGTATGTGTATTACATCTCTTCTGGAAAATAATAATTGAGATTGCATAGATATATAGTACATTAGAGTTCTTTGTAGGTAATTTATTCACTAATTTACTAATTAGAGTATGATGATTTAGACAATGGAGATGAATCTATTAGAATTAAAGACAGTGGAGATAGAGGTGCAGATGGATTACCAATGCTTAGGTGAAGAAATCAGTGAAAGACATGGAGGGGGTGACGCATGTACAAGTGGAACGAAAGCACTCGCTGTGACTGGCTATGTGAATCCACATAATGTTTTGGAGCATGTGAGGCAGTTGCGTGCATAAGAAGGCTAAGTTCTAACCCAGGCCTAATGACCGCTACAATGTTGTTCTACACCCTTACGCAATGGACTCTACGACATGAACTCACTGACACTACCCGAGTACATCCGCAACGTGCTACAAGATTAAGAGCGCTTGCATGTGCAAGTTTCTTTGAGGAGGTGAATTACACCACACCCTTCAGCGACGAAACCATAATGCTTGTAGTGTCATGTGATGTTTGTTCTATATATTCGCATCTCATATTTGTAATGCTTCTTGACTTTCGATTAGTGCAATTGCGTTGGTCTTTTTTTAGGGGTTTACCATGACATTAGTGCAAAATATCTACCAACTTTGCTAATTATTAATCTTCGCCGAGGAACCTGGCTAGCCACCTTTAGTGAGGTCTTCCCTCCCAACCACCTTTTTTTATCTACAGGACTTGAACCCAAAACTTTGCTTAAAGAATTCAAACTCAATTCCAATCAGACCAATGTAATATTGGTGGTCTTTTTTTTTAAATAATTACAAACTTTTACATACTTTTTTTACATATATTTTTCATTATATATTTTTTCTCTTTTTTCACTTTTTTCTCTCTTTTTTTTCCATCTCTATACACCTAAAATGGTGTGTACATTTTATCTTAACTTTTTTTACCCATGCGTAGGTCTTTTATTGAATGTTGACGTTGAAACTTGTTATTGATTATGATTTTGGGTCACTATATTATTGATGTGAAGTATCCATTAGTTTTATCGATAATTAATCTTTGTCAGTGAACTTGACTAGCCGTTTTTAATGAGGTCTCTTCTCCTAACCACTTTTTTTTCCATCCACAAGGTTTGAACTTGAGATCTTACTTAAAAAATTCGAGCTTAGTTTCACTCAAACCAATGACCTATTAGTTATTGATTATGATTTTTGAAAAGTCAATAATTATTAAATTAAAGGAAAATATAAAGGTAGGTACATTCTTTTTTTTATTATTATTATTATTATGAGTAAGGGTGGTCAATGCTATACGTGATGCAGATTGTTTATTTATTGCTATGTGAAAGGATAGAAAAAAAATGGTTCATATCTTGGTGAAGCAACAATACAAGTTCAAAATTAAAGGTGTGTACTTACTTATCAATATATTATATAAAAAAGAGTTGTTGATTGGTCTCCTCATACACACGTCATTCTCTCTCCAACTATTTTCCCGCTCAAAATGCTCGATTCCTATGAGCAATAAAGCATATATATATATATATAAAAGAAAGGTTTTATAGGATTTCTGAGATAATAATTGACAACATTCTTAGGACATTAATTGGCCATATTTGGGTTTCTAAGACATTAATTACCAACATTAGAGTTTTATATTATATTCAAATTTGATATTAATTTATCTTAGTAAAAATTTAGTAATATTTTATTTTTTATATAATGTCTTTATATAAATTATTCATATATAAATAATTATATATGGTAATAAAAGAGATGTTTTGTTACCAATTAATGCCTCAGTAAAAATTCGATGATATTGACAAATTAAAAGAGATATTTTGGTACCATAGCGTAAAAATAAATTTACATCTTTATAAATTATTAATTAACGACATTAGGGTTTCATATTTTATATTCAAATTCATATTAATTTATCTTAATAAAAATTCAGTAATATTTTATTTTACATATAACATCTTTATATAAATTATTCATATATAAATAATTATATATGTAATAAAAGAGATGTTTGTTACCAATTAATGCCTCAGTAAAAATGCAGTGATATTGACAAATTAAAGATATATTTTGTTACCATAGTGTAAAAATAAATTTATATTTTTATAAATTATAATTTATATATAATTATACACATATAAATAATAATTTATAATAATTTATATCTTTATATAATATGTATAATAGATTGAAATACTAATAACTAAAATACTAATTTATTATTTGTTTAAGAATATTCTTATTTATTTAAAAATATTCTAAATAAAATAAAATATCACCAAATTTTTACTAAGATAAATTAATATAAAATTTGTACACCAATTCATTTTCGAATACAATTGAATATCAAATCAAAATGAAATGATTGATTGATTAACATCAGTCAATAATAAAAGAATTTGAGTATAAAATATGAAACCCTAATGTCGTCAATTAATATCCTAGATAAATAATAATTATAATTGTAATTATTTTGATCTATTATCTAACATAATTATAAATATTTTAATATGTTATATAATCTATTCTAACGTAATATAACATAATGTTTCAAATAAATATGGAAATGCTACTTATTAAATCATAAAATGAATGGGAGAGAGATAATTTCAAATTTCATCAATCTATTATTTTATAAATTCAAATTGATTTTTGTATATTACATTCAAATTTCCATATTATTGAATGACTTTAGTCAATCAATAATTTCATACTACATTATTTTCGAAAATAAATTTTAGTACAAATTCCATGTTAATTTATTTTAGTAAAGATTCAAATATATTTTATTTTAGAAAGAATCGGATTTTGAAAGAATCAATTTGAATAAATAAATAAATAATCAATAAATTGGCTGAGAGAGATAATTTCAATACAAAATTTTAGTACATAATTAAATGACATATACAAAATTTTAGTACAAAATTGAATGATATAAGAAATAAAATGTCCACAGTAGTAGCTAATTAAGTTAGAATGATTCAATTTGAATGAATTTAAATGCACAAACTAAATAATCAATAAATTGACTGAGAGATAATACAGAGGTTTTGTAGAGGATTATTGGGTATTAATGGCTACACTAGGGTTTTTGGGGTATTGATTGGCGATATAAGGATTTTTGAGGCATTAATTTGACAATATTAGGGTTTTCTATTTTATATTTAATTTCATATTAATTATCTTAATAAAATTATGTGATATTTTATTTGTATCAAATATTCTTAAATAAATAGGAATATTGTAACAAAACCAATAAATTAGTATTTTAATTATTAGTATTTATTCTATTATATATTATATAAAGATATAAATAATTATAAGTTATTCATATATAAATAATTATATGTGGTATATAAAGAGATATTTTTGATACACATATAAAAATAATAACTAATAAAAAATAAATAAAAAAGAAATAATATAATATAATATAGCAAGATAAAATCATATAGAATATATAATCGGTAACCAAGCTCGAAAATGGAATAGATAGAATATAGATAATTATATGGATCTTCTAACACTAATAGTAATAATTATGAGCATATATATATACTGATATTATCACATATAAATATCATATATAAATATTTTGTGGTAATCAAAGAGGTATTTGCTCACAACATAAAAAAATTTATATCTTTATAAATTTATAATTATATATATTATTATATTAATAATAATTAACATATAAGTTATATATTAATATATATATATATTAATATATAATTTTATATATATTCATATACTTATAAATTATTCATATAAAATAATTATATATGGTAATAAAGAGATATTTGTTACCATAACTTAAAAATAAATTTTATATTTTTATAAAGTTATAATTTATAGATAATTATATACAAAATACATAATTATTTATAATTATTTATATCTTATATAATTATATAATAGATTAAAATAATAATAAAATTAAATACTAATTTTTTATGTGTTTAAAAATATTCTTATTTATTTAAGAATATTTGATATAAAATTAAATATCACTGAATTTTTGCTAAGATAAATTAATATGAAATTTGTGCACCAATTTATTTGTAGATACAATTGAATATGAAATCAATATGAAATTATTGATTGATTAAAATTTGTCGATAATAGAGATATTTGAATATAAAATACGAAACCCTAATGTCGTTAATTAATGTCCCAAAAACCTTAATATCGTTAATTAATACCCAGATAAATAAAAATTGTAGTTGTAATTATTGTAATCTATCATCTAACATAATTATAAATATTTTAATCCATTATATAATCTATTATAATGTAATGTTTCAAATAAATATGAAAATGCTACTCATTAAATTAAAAATTGACACAGAGAGAGATAATTTCAAATTCCATTAATATATTATTTTATAAACTCAAATTGATTTTTGGATATTTTATTCAAATTTCCCTATTATTGAATATTTTAGTCAATCAATAATTTCATATTATATTGTTTCAAAAATAATTTTTAATACAAATTTCATATAGATTCAGAGATATTTTATTTTAGAAAGAATCAGATTTTGAAATAATCAATTTGAATAAATAAATAAATAATCAATAAATTGACTAAGAGAGAGAAAATTTTAGTACAAAATTGGATGATATAATACAAAATTGAATGATATAAAATGATACATTGGGCTTTACAACAAAAAAATTACAATTGAATTAGAGATTTTTTAATTAGACCTAAATAAATATTATATCATCATTGAGCTTTAAAAATTAAATTAAAAGGTCATAATTTCTCCTTTGATGGATTTTTTTTTTGTAATGCCCAATGTACCGATTTAGGTCTAATTAATTCTCCAATTTAGTTTCATAAATTGAATAAATACTTGAATAATCATCATGCCTTTATTCTCCCTTATATATATTCTTCCGCTAAGGTCTAGGGTTGATTAGCAAAAGTATTTTTTTCGTTCTTTGTCTTTTCATATGCTTATCTTAGTTTGATAAAAAGAGAATTTTTGCTTAATATGTTTTAATTAACTTGTTGTGGTGACACTTTTTATGTATATAAGAGAAGAAAGTTCTTACAACAATGCATCGTTCAATGAATTTAGCGAGAGATTGGAAATAAGGATTGAGAACCAACATTAGATATATCATCTTACTTGTGCATTTTATTATTTCTTTTGTTTTTTTACAGGTATCACCTTTGTGCATTTCTTTTCTTTTTTTGTTTTACTGTTATGTTATTTTATGTTTTGATTATTATTGTTTAGGCATTTTCATATATGTTCTTATATTTTTCCTTTCACTATTATGGTATAAATAATATATATATTATTAGTCTTTCGCATTTTGAGAAACAAAAAATTAATAATATTACTTTTACTTTATATCTTCAACTTACAATTTTATTTTATTTTTTGTTTAACAAGACATAAAGGGAGCATATTATTGTAACAATTTTACTTCTTAGTCATTAATTTTCTTCTTTATTATATTTTTTTATGTAATGTAATTCATTTAACACAATTTAATAAATTTTATATAGTTAAATTAGCTAATTAATTATTTTTATTTTTCTACTTAATTCAATTTCCTAATTATAAGTTTATGTATGTTATTTATATAGTTTATTATATACTTTAATGTTTATTAATTGGTCCAAATGAATTATGATATCAAAAATAATTAATTATTTTTATAAAATAAATTAATTGTAGACTAATCTCTCTATCTCTCTAAGGTTTACTTTTAATAAATAATTAAATTGATTACATTAATAATAATAGTTACATAATTTTAATTATTATAAGTTAATAATAATAATAATAATAATAACCATCATCATCATCATCATCATAAAGAGACTCTTTTCAAATTCGTAAGAGTCAATTTTAACATTATAATTTTTTATTCTTATAAATTCAAACCTTAATAATAATAATAATAACAACAACGGCGACAGTAATAGTAATAATAGTAATAGGTTCACTTAATTGTATTTCATAATTTTTCTTCCACATATATATAATATTTTGAAAATGACAATTGAATTGATGCAAAAGCCTCATGTATAATTTAATATACAAATAAAACAACAACAACAACAACAACAATAATAATAATAATAATTAAATATAATAATAGAGGTTTTCATAACAAACAATTTATGATTTTTTATTCTTATAAATCAAACCTTAAAGAATAATAAATACCCATTATATATCATAATATCAAACAGTTGTAGAGTATGTAGTATTAGTGTAATTATTACTATTAATAACATTGCCTTTCTGAATTCACTTAGAATTAGAAAAAAAAAAAGAGTAACATATTTAAAGTAGTATGCAATAATAATTCTTATAGACAAATAATCCTTATAATAGTTAAATTATAAATATAAAGTCTGAAACATATGAAAATTTTCATAGATAAATAACTTTAGAAAGTAACAAATAATGAAATTAAAATTAAATAACAAATAACATTAATAACATCAACAATAATAATAGACAAATTTCATTATGCTTATTGAGTGTTTAATTTATGTTGCGTTTAGGTTAACCAACTCAAAACTTTAACAATATTACATAATTAAAATTAATATCTTTTAAATAACTAAAAATATCATTTTTAAATAATTAACAACTATAATAATAATAATTCTTATATGTAAATAACTTTAAAAATTAGCAAGTAATGAAATTAAAATTAAATAACAACAACAACAATAATAATAGACAAATCTCATTGCACTAGTTAAGAGTGATCAATTTATGTAGCGTTTAGGTTAACCAACTCAAAAATTTAACAATATCCCATAATTAAAATTAACATTTTTTAAATAATTAAAAATCTCATTTTAAAATAATTAATAACTATTTATATTTAATAAAAATAATACTTTCAACAAATTTAAAATAAGTTTTATTTTTTACAATAAATATATTTAAAATTATTAATTATAAACACACAAAAATTAAATACGTGTTAACATAATATTCACAATAACAAAATTAAACACTCAAATTTAAATACTTATATAGTCATATTTATTATGCTTATATTTATTTTCAATTTATGCATTTCATATAGGTATCACAAAACTATCATTACTTGAAGAAAAATCAAATCATAATAAATTTTAATAGATTTAATGTTTTTGAATACAACATTTACTCACTTAAAAATATAATTAATCATCCTCCTCAATTTTAGTGTAATTATATTTATTTTAATATTAAATATTCTAAAAATTAATAATTTTATTTATGTACATACATTTTTAAAACAATAATAAATACAAATGTAAATAATATATAATATATAATTTAAACAAACTCGTGCAACACACGGGTACAAAATATAATATTATTATATTTGTTATATATCAAACTTGTTAGTATTTTGCATGTGTTAGTTAAATTTTTCTTCAATGAAAGGTTACATACTTTTTGTCTTATATATATAAAATATTTGGCTTCAAGTTGCTTTCTGTAAATATATGCCCATAAAAAGAACATGTTCGAGGGAAAAAAAAACGTTGCTCATATTAACCATGTAATGCATTAGACCGGACTATATCTATGTTTGAATTGATAAGAATAAAAGTTATTAAACTTTATGTTCGATCTTCTCGTATTTCCTTCATAAGTTAAAAGAAGTCTAAAATATTGTTTGGAGGTGCATTCTTTTAAAATTTATTTTAAATTAACGTGATTATATAAAATTGATTTTAAGTAAATGTAAGTATAAAGTAACATGTTTTTATTTGAATAATTAATAACATATATTAGAAAATTGATTTTGACATAAAGTATTGTTTGAAAACTTATAATTATTTTAGATGTATAATTATTAAAATAGATTTTAATATATATAGACATCTTTTTTATTGTAATTTATGATATTGATATTGATATATACATTAATAATTTAAAATCAAATAATTAGGTTTGTAATTTTTTATAGCAAAATTAAGAATTAATATAAATATAACATCAATACAAAGTAGCAACAAAAAGGTGCAAAAGAAATAAACACAATTCGACATAATTGTACTATATAATTTGATCTCGTATTAATTCTTAATCATGATCCATCTTAGCTAAAGAAATTATGTTTAAAACTTGAGCTTGGTCCAAATTAACCTCATTATCGTCATCTGAGTCAAAGGTTACATTTTTATCTTCATAACAACTAAAATTAATATTAATTTTCATTTTTTAATAAAATTGTATATACTCATTGTTGTGCAGACTACTAGAACTTGTGTTTCAAGTTTATACTTAAGCATGTATTGCAAAATTACAAATTTAATTTTCTATACACCTAAAATTCTTTCGATTGTGTACCTTAAACTTGAGTGGTGTAAAAATTAAATACTTTCATTAGAATTTGCAAATCCAAATTTACACCTTTAAATTAGAGAGGTGATAATGTTTATATTTATTTTGATTTAATTACTTTTTTGGTTTTTATAGTTGCGCAAACTTTACTTTTTGGTCTCTATAGTTAAAAATATTTCGTTTTAGTCCCTATACATGCATTTTAAATATCAGTTTAGTCTTTACTATCAAATGTGTCTTAACTTTGTAAAATAAAATCGTCACAAAATAAAAATTAGTGACGTAAAACCGTCACAAATTGACATTTTTTGGCGTTTTTTATTCAATTTGTGGCGGTTTAAAACGGCAAAGACCAAACTAATATCGAAAGTACATGTATAGGGACTAAAATGAATTGTTTTTAACTATAGGACCAAAAAGTAAAATTTACACAACTATAAAAACCAAAATGGTAAGTAAACCTATAGGAA
>CM014730.1:78559997-78726113 GCA_004329165.1 Spatholobus suberectus | reverse complement strand
GTTGCTCCAGTGTATTTCTTATATCCTAAGGAAAGAGCTGGATGAGAACTAACAAGATAGCACAAGCTCTCTTTAAAACAAAATATATATAATAAATATAATATATAGTAATATATATTAATTAATATATAATACTAATAATAATTTTGACATGTAAATTTAAAATATATTATTAATTAAAACATTAAAAATTAAATAATTACTATTCAAATACTTTTTAAATAAAATTATTTGAATAATAATTATAATTTTAAAAATTTATAATTTTTTTTTATAATTTTAAGAAAATTAACTATATAAATAAAAAATAATATTGTATAGTTTAGTTAAAATTGTAATTTTTGTAAAAAAAAATAAATTAAAAGTTACTTATAGAAAATTATATATAATTTTATGAAGAGTAAACCATCAATTTCGTCCTCGAACTATCAATCTCTCTCCTACTTAGTCCCTCAAGTATTGAAAAATAATAAATAGTCCCTAACGTTTTGTTAAATTCGTCCCATTAGTCCTTCTGGTTATTAATGAGAAGGACTGACGAACGGATTTAACAAAACATTAGGGACTACTTATTATTTTTAATACTTGAGGGACTAGGATTTAACAAAACGTTAGGACTACTTATTATTAACGAGAAGGACTAATGGGATGGATTTAACAAAACGTTAGAGACTACTTATTATTTTTCAATACTTGAGGGACTAATGGATGGATTTAACAAAACGTTAGGGACTACTTATTATTTTTCAATACTTGAGGGATTAAGTCGGAAAGAGATTGATAGTTCAAGGACGAAATTGATGGTTTACTCATTTTATGAAATAGTAATTTTTTCATTTGAACAAAAATTATATTTTATCTTATCGTTATCTGGTGTGCACTAAATATTAGATAAGATTATAGCTTATACTGTTTTTATCTTATCTTATTTTTATTTTGCTTTCATATCTTATCTTATCTTATTTTATTCTAACCATCAAACGAATACTTAAGTGCTTTTACTTTCAAAATAAACAATTTTTTTCTTTTTTGAATAAAAAAATATACACTAAAATTCGCAAAATTACTTTTCTAACTTTAATCCAAAATAATCTTATCGGTAGAAGAGCCCCAAATATAATTCGTGAATCCACGTTGACAGCGGTAAAGGGTCCAAACTTTGATAAATATCATAGAAATATTTACAAACCTAAGATGGATATAATGGTGCTGCAACAACCAATATCTCCATATATTATGATATATATAGCGGACCACAGAGAATTCCCTTCCCCGAACCGAACTTGCCTTTCTCCCGTGACCAAAAGCACTAGGCTCAATTATGGTAGCAAGTCGTTTGCCTACCACCAGCATCTCAGTTTGTCTCATGTGAAAGATTATGGTTATGAAGTACTGATAAAGAGTTATTAAACGCAACCATTTAATATAAAACATTCATACATTCCGTATTTCAAGATAACAGCGCACGTAAAGCACCAGTCTGTGCTAATGTGAGGTGTGTATAGCGGGTCACATGGATAGCATGATAGAAGTAGGTGCATATCCAGTTGCAATTTTTTCCCCCTCAAAAAATACCTCCTTAAAAAATTATATATAAATGCATTTAACTTTAAAATGAATTATTCCAAACTTACGCTAAATATATCAAGCCTACAATTTCATAAGTTGGATTGTTGCACAGTAAATAATATTTTAAAAACCAATATAAAATTACAAAATGTAAATTTATATAAACTGCCGTTATAAATATTTAATAAAATTACAGTAACTAAAATATATTTTAGACCTCTCCAACTGTATTTGTTTGCTATTAAGTTTTTCTTACAGCATCAAACAAGCATTATGGTACGTTTGGTTTATGAAGGAATGTGAAAAAAAAATGTAAAAGAAAAGAAAGAGGAAATAAAGAAAAAGAATAAAAAATGAAATAATTATTCAGATTATTTGGTAGCAGTAAAAGTGAAATGAAAGAAAGAATATACGTATATAAAATAATATAAATATTTTTAATAAAAAAATAAAAGTATATAAAATAAGGAATAATTTATACTAACAATGCATAACCATTAAACTCCTTAAAATTTTAATTTTATAATTCACTTTCTCTCCACTTTCTTTCAAAAATGGACAGATTTTAATTTTATTGGAGCCCATGTTGTTGTTTTTTTCTATCCTTTCCTTTTTAATTCAGACCAAATGACGAACGGAACATGTAAAACACTTTTTTCTTTCTTCGTCCATTCGTTCGCTCATTTTCCTGCATATCAAACTAACCGTTAATGAAAAGATTTAGAGCAACATAAATTCTACAAACTCTAGTTGGTTGAGTTTGATTTGTGGCCAACTGTTGAACAAGAGAGATTAAATTAAAATTTGTTGCTTGAGATTAAAAACATGTGTTTGAGACAACTGAAATTTCTCAATTTCAACTGTTTTGTAAAAAATAAGTTGTCAATGTGTTTGGGATAGCTGTTTAAATTTGCTAAAAAGCCTTTTTTGTGTGAAAAATAAGTTGTTTTCGTGTATCTGAAGATTTTAAACTTATGATTGTTTCCCAACAACTTTTTCCCCCCTAAAAAATGTTATCCCCAAATTTTACAATAACTTTTTTCTCTCTTTAAACTTCATACATGCCCCTTTTCTGTATATTTAGTATGTAAAAGCCATTTTTTTATTATATCCAAATGAAATTAATTATATTAAAATTGCTTTTCAACAAACTTACTCAAACAAAAACTAATTCTAATTACAATCGTTATAACAATAACCGATGATACATACAATTGATTATTGAAATAATCTAATTTTCACAGTTGTCTCAATAGTTAGAATTTGTAAAAAAAAATTTTTCTTTTTCGAAAAATAAGTTATTTTCATGCATCTAAAAATTTAAAGTTTATGATTATTTTCCAACAGTTTTTTTCCTTAAAGAACGTTATTATGAAATTACCTCCACATTTCTCAATATCTTTTTTTTCCTTTCACCTTCAAATTACCTCCAAATTATTTTTTTATCTAAATGAAATTAATTATTTTAAAACCACTTTTTAGCAAACTTATCCAAACAAAATTTGATTTTGATTATAATCGATTATAACAATCATCGATTATAATTGTTATTCACTCTTCTAAAGGTGTGTCCTAACAAAAGCTAAATTGTAGCCACAGTGGAGATCAACTTTCTAGTAGAATGAGGAGTTTTGTTCACTTATAGCACCTCCACTGGTTACATCTAGCATCTTTCTCTCTATGGGTGGCAAGCAGTTCTTCATAAAAATATTGGATGGGAAAGAGGTGCTAAAAAATTCCATGTTGTGAGTAGCTTGCACATAGTTTCTTCAATCTTTCCCAACATTCATGAAGGGTCTTTATATCTTTTTGCTTGATAGAGCATATCTCCTTTTTTATATTCAAGCCCTTAAAGCAAGCAATAAACTCTCAAGAAACAATTTAACCATGTCATCTTACGTGTGAATGATCCCTAAGTTAGTTAGACAAACAACCAGCCATTTGCTCAATCACCTCAAAGAAAGGAAAAAGACACAACTTGATATTCTCTTCTATAATTCCCTGTGGTTTCAAGCTTGAGCACGCTACATTCAAGTACTTGTGTGGGACTTTGTTTTCTTGATCGTGAAAAGTAGGCACAAATGTATCATGTTGGATTTTATCTCCAAATCCTAATCCATTTGTACTCTATACAGAGTGGTTATTGAGTTAAATCTGGGACTGCAAGTTCTGTTAAAGTTCTTTCTAGGTTTGCCATGACTTCTTCTTAGCTTATGATTCACTAAAGAAGTCAATCAGTTTAGGGGTCGAACACAATCCCAAAGATGGGGACACAGTTGCTTTTTCAGTAGTTTAGCTTCCTTATGTAATCCCCTAGTTGTTTACTTGATCTTTAGGCTGCATTCAAGATCACTTGTAAAAGAAGATCAAGACATAAAAAAAAGTAAAAATGCTTTGACACTAATCCCTAGCAACAATGCAAAAAATTTGATGGGAGTTAATCCAATAAAATTTATTCCTGCTCTTTTTAGAAAATAATTAATGTAAAATAATGAGTAAGGTTGAATCATAGGGATTAGTAGAGTTTACTTCTTTTGTGAAATTAAAAACAAATAACAAATAAATATAGGGTTAGAGTAGGAAATTATAATCAAAGAATGAACAGTAAGTAAAACAATAAGCAAAAAGATAAAAAAGGATTAAAATTGAATTATGAAAAGGTTATAGCCAAAGTATAATCTTAATTTCAATTCTTACGATCGATCATTGGTTCAAGGATGCAACTTTTCCCTTAATGTAAATTTGTTCTAGTTATTAACAAATTTTAATAACCAATAACTCTTTACTCTTTTGATGACCAAAAGAAGTTGGTTGATTACTTTTCTTATTAATAGATAACTCTAAACAAGCTCTTAGGATTTAACTTACCAATAGCATTTTGTCTTAGAGAGACATAATTCTAGCCAACAAATGCACACACTTGATTAATCTTCAAGTGTCTCACAAGTGTTGTGTACTTTAAGGAAAATGTGATGATCTCTGACTTCCTATTTTTTTCTCCATTCGATCCCAATTAGCTTATATTTTAGCTTATGTTGAAATTCTTCTTTCCTACATAAAAAATAAATAGAAGAATAAGAATATGAACCAATTTAATAAAATTTATAAAAACCAATTGGTGAGTGTATATGAATCAATTGGCCCTTTCCTTCCCCTCATTCTTTAAATATTTATTCCGTTCGCAAGAAGATCAAAATATGAAAATTATTAAGAAAATATGCCTAGATGTATTTGTTATGGTTTAAGCTCAGGCCCAATTCGTATAATGACCTATATCTTAGCCCAAGTATTGGATTAGTCCAACGCTACAAGTGTTAACTAAGGTCAATACCAGAAAGAAGAGCCTTGACATACACATGTGAACAATAGCTAACAACTTGGTTTAGAGTAAAGTTACCTTGGTGTTACGCTAAGATAGAATAATACTGCCCACAAGAAACCTTGGGCCATGTGCTAAAAAATCCAACCTACCTTAGACCCCTTATAAATACCACCAATGTCATTGTAGTAGGTAAACATTTAATGTACATCATCACTCTAGTAGAATTCTTACTAACTTGAGCATTGGTGTCTTTTGCAAGTATCCACCCTTTTTCATCATGTCTTAGTCTTGTTGGAGAGTCAATGAAACCTAAGAGATCTTGAACCTTAACCCACTTAGCACACTTTGGTCAACATCCACCAATGAACAATCTAAATCAACAATTCATGTCATACATTGTTAGCTTGGTCAACCTTGAACACGTGAGCTTGGTCCATCTAGAATCAATCAGTATTAAAAGTGATCCATGTTATTACTTAGTAGCAGTTTACATACATTCAAGAATGTCACGTTCACAACAATGATGAGGTGACATATTTAAATGTGTGTCATATAATCAACAAATAGCCAGGGATTATTTTAAAAGATTAAAATTTATAATGACAAAAAGTAATATTTTTTAAATAATTAAAATCAAATTTAACTATGTTTACAGTAACTAAAACCGTATTTTACCTTAGAAAACAATTGTCCATAAACTTGTCTTTATTGGTATGGTTTTTTATCTATTTTTTTTTTATTAATTAGAGATGAATTAAAAAAAGGATAAAGATAAAACCATCTTTCCCCACAATTTTATACACACACACATATGTGTACACATGTGTAGACATACATGTATAATTGTAATTTTGCAATCTACACATTAATAGAGTTAATATATTTTTAAGATTTAAATATGATTTTTGTCCCTATACTTTAGTGCTTTTTCATTTTCATTCCTGTAATTTATTTTTTTTCAAAATGTCCCTATATTTTAGTGTTTTTTCATTTTTAATTCTTGCTGTCCAATTCTGTTACAAAAAACATTAAATTGTTGACATCAACACATGATACATTAGCAAATGATGTCATCATGTGACATGTTAGTGCAAGTGACATGTCATCACTGACACATCAACAAAAAGTGTCACGTTATCAACAGTGCCACGTCATCATTACTGTAAAGGGACTAAAAATGAAAAACAAAAAAGAAAAGTTAGGGATGAAAAATGAAAAAAAATTACATTGACTAAAAGAAGAAAAAATGACATATTTGTATGTACGAAAAAAAATTAACCAATCCTTTGCTACATTTTTCAAATATTTTTGATTATTTCCACAATCCTTTACTATAAATTAACCAATCATATCGTTTCATTTATTGTCTATTTTCATTTACTCTGGAAACCTTCACACCATACCTAAAGCTACCAAAAAGAGCACTTATATTTCATAGTAGCCTCAACCCATATTTTATTTTAAAAAAAAAAACACACACAAGCACTAGCTCAACAATTATTTATGGCATTCAAACTTCAAAGAAATCCAAACAAGTTGGTCAAAATCAAAAGTTTAAGAAGAAGGGGAAGTAGAGAAGATTAAAAAGAACACATGCAAGAATGGTAATTACCATTACGTGTGAGACTAAAAAGAAGACATGTAATAATGTTTATAACACAACTTCGTATGATAAATCATAAAACTAAGACACAACCTGAATTAACCAAAATTGATTCAAAAAAGGAAAGACAAAACACAATTAATATGTGCTAATAGCAGGTATACAAAAGTCACAAATCAAATGAAACAATTGAGAGTAACCAAATTGATTAAGAGAAGTAGAAAACTTAAAAGAGATAAACAAACTGCCAAACCAAATTTGTCCATTTGTATTAGGCTAATGCGAGAACAACAACATCCTCAGCCTACAAATAAAAAAATTATAAAAATAATGACAAGAACTAAAATTTATTATACAAGAGTGTGTGGACGAAACCAAATCCTTAAAACGAAAGTTAGCCCTTTATACAGAACACAAGTAGCAACACATAAAAACGGAAAAGTGAACCTGATACGCTTTAGTCATTCTCTACTATCAAGCCATTTACATAATTATGCCAATCATAACAACGGGTCCAGCTAGCCACATTTCATACATATGTATCATTTTCCTATTCAATTAGATATTTGGATTGATGATGATGAGTCAGGCGATGCTATAGCTATGTTTTTGTTATATCGTTGGATTAGGTTGACCCATGAGCGTGGGATTGGCCAAGCAATTTCGATTATATGGTAGTGTTTTTATCTCGGAGTAGCTAACTCTTTGGCTGTAGTGTTTTTATCATTAATATTTTTATTTTATATTAAGTATAAATTAAATTTATACATTATATTTAAGGCTTAATTTTTTGTGTGCCTGTAAATATGTCCTTTTTTATTCTTTTAGTCAATGTAATTTTTTTCATTTTTCGCCCTTGTACATTTTTTTTATTTTTAGTCCCTCTAATGATGATGTGGCACTATTGCTGATGTGGCATTGTTGCTAACATGGCATCGCTGACGTGGCACATTTTGTTGACGTGGTGGTGATGACATTTCACCTGTGATGACATCACAACAACATCATTTGCTTATGTAAGCAATTTAACGTTTTTATAACGGAGTTAGATGGCATAGACTGAAAATGAAAAAAAATTCTAAAGCACAAGGACAATTTAAAAAACAAAATCAAGGACGAAAGATGAAAAAGCGCTAAAGTACAAGTACGAAAATCATATTTAAACCTATTTTTAATTTTTAAAAGTGATAATTATGATGCTTTGATACTTAGTAAAGCATGAAGTGTCAATTTACTTGTAATTTTACCCTAATAAGTTTGTAGCTTATAAACAATTTCATTTACATATGGAAACTTTTTGAGATCCAAAAATGATATAAGTTGTTATTATCATGAATTAAATCATATATTAACTCTTATTAATGCAATTATGTGTGTGTGTATAGGGTTGGGGTAATTTGCATTAAGACTTAAGTTTTATCTTTATTGTTGTCATGTACACCAATATTCTTTTGAATATATTATAAATTTGTCTTATTTTATTTTTGGTACAAAGTTATAAGGGAGGCAACCTTGTTTAAAGTCAGGTAAGATTACTATAAGCAATAAATTTAGTGATTTCTAGATTTGTCTTTGTTCATAATACAATTATCATGACTTTATACGATACATTAATAATATATATTATTTTTTATATGAACAATTTTCTTATTAGTATGATATATTATATTATTAACATAAACATATAATATCCATATTTCACTAATAAAAACAATTTTACTAGCTAATTTTTTATTATTATAAATATATGACTCTCTTTTTTTTTTCTCAGAGTATATATATACCTAAATCAAGCCTTCGTGAGTGCTGACTTCAGCACGCAGTATTCGTGTTTAATATATTAATCTTTTGGTCTCTGATTCTATACAAACATAACACTTTTACAATGCCATACAAATTAAATTGTTCATAAAATTTACTATGAAGAAACTTGAAATTATTAAAGGTTTAGGCCATGGTGCCATATCAAGGTGCAACCACGACATTGTGGGGACTGATATCGCACTAGAAAAACACTTGAATTGCATTTTAATCAGTGCCCAAGTTAAACACCAAAGTATTTGGTGGGGGATACAAAAAATTAACTTTAAATAAAATCAATCTTGATTTTTCTCATGCTCACTCTCTTTCACACACAATCATGTATAAAATGGTAAAAGTAACTTTTCATTTTTTATTTTATTTTTATATAATTTTTCAAAAACTAAAAATAAACTAATACTTCTATGAATTTAATTGGAAATATTGCAAATATAAATATTTTTTAAATTGTAATTCAATCATGCATAATTTGTTATGTATGATAAAATTATTAATTTTTTTGATAATTACTTTAAAAATCATATTTATGGTAAATTTTAATTAATTGATGGTATAAAAAGTTTTATATTAAAAGTGTATCAAAAATCAAAATTAAATTTTATTCTTATATTTAAAAATAAAAATAAATTCTCGGATCCAGCTGTCTCTTAAATTTTTAGAAGACATATAAAAATCATAATAAAAGACCATCGTCTATGTCATAATGTCCTAATATATGGAGATGAAAAGAATAATATTGTTGATCACATTCATTCTAAATAAGAAAATATTTAATTGGAATACATATAGTTTGGGTTGTCCGGTTTAATTAGTAGTTTTGAGTCCAAGCTTTGAATTTGCAATTGCATTAAATAATTAGAAGAAGAATTTTGTTGTCCATATATAATGGTCTTACCTGACTTGAGTAAGTCGGATAAGATTGCTCCCCGTATATAATACATGTGATATATATATGTGTGTGTGTGTGTGTATATATATATATATATATATATATATTTATAATAATAATGATAATAATGTGAAGATCTTTTATACTATTATTTATTTATAAGAAAAATTATTAACTTTTATAATAATCACTTTAAAAATTATACATAAATTTTTTTGTAAGTGATTAATAGTGTATAGAAAACTTTACACTAACAAAATATCAAAATTAAACTCTAATAATATTGAGAAACATTCAGCTTTTGCACAATTAATATTACAAAATAACTCTCTCTTTCTCTCTGAACAATAATATTCTCTCTGCTTCTTTATATAAAAAATTAAAAAAAATAAAATAAGTGTATTTATTTTTATCTTAATTACAGAGTATAAGAAATATAAATCATTTTTAGATGTATTAATTGTTCATTTTTTTATACTCTTAATTTATTATAAAGTCTATTAATGAAACATTACAATTCATTCCTGTACAAGTGAATGTATTTATTAATATATTAACAATATAAATCACACTTATTGATGAGAAAAAGAAGTAATACTGTAACATTCAAATAGTCATCAATAAAATTGTGAGGTAATTTGATTATGTAAATGATCTATCATCACACAACAACAACAACAACAAAAACAACAACAATAATAATAATAACACTTTAAAAAAATTAAAATTTAAGAAACTAAAATTAAAAAAATTGAAGGATCGAAATTAAATACAATTATATTTATAGGAACATAAAATATATCTAATTTCAAAAATGATATTTAGAATAATTTTTTTTTAATTTTGATATATTGTTAAAATTTTCATACTATAAATTACTCAGATATAATTATTAAAATAGTTATTATAAACATTAATAATTTTTAATTATATGAAAATTTATAATTGAATAACAGTATAAATTTCTTTTTTCATACTGTCAATATATTTCAATTAAATTCATAACTATAATGATAAAACTAGTTGTTTATATAATTTTATGATGTGTACTAAAAATATTTTTTGGTTGACAGTAAGAGATTATTATTTTTTTGTCCTTTTTCAATAATGTTTTTCAATTATAACAAATTTATATAGTCCTTTTATAAATAGAAAATACAAAAACCTTACTATAACTTTACAATATCTCAAGTAGAAAGGTGCGCTATTTTGTATCACTGACGAGGATGGAGACCATGGCCAGGGATCCATATCCATAGACCATAATCCACGGAGACAGGGTACAGTTGGGAGTCGCATGTAGATCGCGGGGGGAGAGTGGAGAGGTGGCAGAAGGCCTCATTTAATAATTGGTGAGAACTGAGAACTGAGAACTGAGAACTGTGAAGTGTAGCCCGCAAGACATAAAAAGATGAACGCCACGTGCTCCTCACAACATGTGCGCCCTCTGTCATGTTCCACCACGTCGCTGTTGCCACAATGAATGAATGAATGAATGTTCACCATTCCGATACACAGGAATATCCTCCACACTTTCCTAATTGCCTTTTGTTTTTCTGAATCAACACCTCTTTATTATAATTAATCTTATTATTCCTCCTTAAATGACGCTATTGGCCTTCTTCACCCGTTCCGGTCCTCGTTCAATGCTGTTTGGTAGCTCCTTTTTCCTTTCCCCTTTTTCTTTTCCTTTTCAACCTCTCAACTTCCAATCTAACCAACCAATCTTTCTCCTTCATCAATCACACCTCTTTCACGATAATTCACGATAATCCTATTGACAGGACCTTAAGGATATTAATTAAGAGATATTCGACATAGAATTTAATTTAAATAAACTATAAGATAATTTTTGATTAATTGATAATCTAAAATTCCTTATACTAACAATGTATAAACATTAATTTTTTCAATATATTTTATTAAATAATTTTAATTACTTTAAAAAAATAATATTACTGCTTTTCATATTTTCATAATTTTTTATTAAATACTTTTCTTATTTTCTTAATCAATATTTTATGAATTCTCATTAGTCATTAATATTCTTCTTTCTTAAAAATCTCAAATTCTTAATTCAGAACTACAAGTGATGAAATATCCTTCTCAATATATTTGATTGAAGTATAAGGATATGTTTTTTTTTTTTTTTTAAATTCCGTAATAAAAAATTATTTGATAAGAGTAGTTTTCAAAAATTATTTTTAAAATTAATATCTCTTTATTAGTTTTTAAAATTTAAAAACCAAAATATCTTTAAGTAATTTTTTTTTTTTACTTTAAATTTTCTATTACTTATATTTTTTTGCATTTTCACATTTTTGTAAAATAATTAGTTTTTATTTTCATCATCTAAAAATTAGTTTTTGAAAATTGTTTTACAAAATAATTTTTAAAAATTTAAAAACAAAATACAATACATGACAAATCAAGAATCAAATTTCTGATGAGAAAAATATTCACATTTAATATCCACCCAGGTCCTATACATGTGGGAAAAAAATATATATATATAAAGACTCAAAGTTTCTTATTGTTCTTTTATTTAAAAAATAATTTGATAATATTTAATTGATAGATCCATCCAAAACCTTAACAGATAGTTAGATTATCATATTTGATTGAATCCTCGACACAATTTTATATCACATCAATTTTGTATCCCTACGACCTTTACCTATACCGGCTATACGCCCCTATACTTTGGTGAGTGCGTTTCATTTGTTGGCAAGCTGAAGGCAATTTACTATTCAGGCACATTGTTTCAACTACATCATGAGTGCCAGCTGGCACGATATTAAAAAACACTGTCACTCCGGACTCGCCCTGGGTAGTGAGTAGCTTCTGGAAGGGTCAACCTGTCCGTATGACGCCGTTACAGTTTGACAGTCCGTGAAGCGGAGAGTGGCATTATGGTAATAACGGGTGAAAACGGAGGGCAGTTGCGTAGTTGGAGGTGGACATCACATGCGCCCAAGCTCCACACTGCACAAAACAGCACCGAACAGAAACTGTGAGCGATAAGAGCAAAAGAGAAAGAGAGGGAGAGAGAGAGACAAGACAAAGAGTGATTCACGATGACGAGAGCTCCTTCGCGCAAAGCAATGCCTGCCATCACCTGAATTCTATGCTCCTTCTCCGTTTCTCGGCATTGCTAATGCTTTCGTCTATTTCACGTTAGTAAAACTGCTTCACGAGCCAGCCATAACAAAAATAACAAGCACTCTCGCTGCGTTTTGTGTAGCTTCCTTTGTTTGTTTAGGTAAAAATGTTTAATCCTGCATTCTAACACGCTTCTGAGTTCAGTTACTTTTTTTTCCTTTTATAAATGTTAAAAAATAGATGAATAAATAGAGAAATTAAATCGGATTTGGGTGTATTTTAATTATAGATTTCATGCCGGGATGTAGTGACTTTAGATTTATTCAGTGTCAAGATTTGTTGGTTTATTTATTTTCTTGACAGATTTAATTGCATTTGCTATTTTTTGCAGTGTCTGTGTCTCTGAATATTCAAGATCTTCAAGGGTAATGCTATCTCCGAGAAACATTTTTCTGAGGAATTCTTGATCCGGCCTGAAATATTCGATTATTGAGATTTTTCTGCTTCACTTCGTTTTGTGCTGTGCGAGTGGAGCAGTCTGTTTTACTGTCCAAGGCCTATTGTCTTACAAGGTATAAATAATTTTTATGCATGTGCTTTCAGGGTACATTTTTTTTTTTAGTATAATCACCATTATAATTTATTCCAATTTTTATGACATTATATTTTGTTTATAATCACCATTCACCAATATAATTTATTCCAATTTTTATGATGAAATTAAGGATTAAAGTGCAATTTTGGAAACTGGTGTTCTGAGCTGATGTGGCTGGATTTTAGGTTGATTTGCAGAGGGCATGGCTTCATGGGATCAAATGGGGGAACTTGCAACTGTGGCGCAGTTGACTGGCGTAGATGCTGTGCGGCTGATTGGGATGATTGTGAGAGCTGCAAACACTGCGCGGATGCACAAGAAAAACTGCAGGCAGTTTGCACAGCATCTGAAGTTGATTGGGAACTTACTGGAGCAGCTCAAGATCTCGGAGCTGAAGAAGTACCCAGAAACTAGGGAGCCTCTGGAGCAGCTGGAAGATGCGCTCAGAAGGTCTTACATATTGGTCAATAGTTGTCAGGACCGTAGCTACCTTTATTTGCTGGCTATGGGTTGGAACATTGTTTATCAGTTCAGGAAGGCTCAGAATGAAATTGACAGATACCTGCGTCTTGTTCCACTCATTACTCTTGTGGACAATGCTCGAGTCAGGGTATGTGTTATTCTTTGCTGTGCTCAATTATATGCTATCTCTTGTTGTGAATGGCCCTTTTATTGTTGGTCACCCAAAAAAAGAAGATAGAGGAAAAAGTTTGTGGTCTTTTACTCATTGGAATTATTCTTTTGACATCTCGGATGCTCCTGATCGGTCATGCCAGAGCTGTATTCCCTTCAAATCTCTGTCTATATTGTTTACGTAGCCATCTTAGCTTATAATATTCTGGATTACTGCATCATTTTGACCCTGTAAATAGAGTTGGGTATTAGTTTTACTTTTACCGTAGTTTTCAATCAGCAGCACTATAAAATGGGCAGTAGCCCAGTTGTAAGCCATTGACCAATTAATCAAATCCCTGTTCCTCTTCTCATGTTTGTGTGAGAGAGTATGTGTATATGTATGTGTTTGTGTATGTGTATGTTGCGGAAGTTGCAGCATTTTGTTTCTGGATTTTGCATATTCCCAATATTTATGAGGATTTTGACCTGATTTGTCATTTTAATGGTAGCATATGCGTTTGTAAATTTGGTCCAAATATGTGGTTAAAAATCTATTACGTCTCATTCTCTGGACTATTCAGGAGAGACTTGAAGTTATTGAAATGGATCAACGTGAATACACATTGGATGATGAGGACCAAAAGGCACAAACAGTTATTTTTAAACCTGAGCCTGACAAAGATGACACTGCTGTGTTGAAGAAAACACTATCCTGTTCTTACCCCAACTGTTCTTTCATTGAAGCGCTTAAAAAAGAAAATGAAAAGCTTAAACTAGAGCTACAACGGTCACAAGCAAATTTGGATATGAATCAGTGTGAAGTCATTCAACGTTTATTAGATGTCACAGAAGTTGCAGCTTATTCTGTTCCAGAGAAGTGTTCGCCGGAGAAAAGTCACAAGAAAGAGGAATACAGTTACTCTGATGCCAACAGTGACAAGGACCACTCATCTGATGAAAAATACCATGCAAACATTGACAAGCATTCACCGCCGAGGTGATTTATTTCTTCTCTTCCTCAACTTCAATGTGTTTTAGGTTCACTCAGGATAACTAGTTGACCAAAATCAGCAGCGTATGCTTTGAACCATACCCTTCTGTCATCTAGGAAGTCAAAAATTTACCCATAGTTTTAACTACTCTAAATGTTCCTGCTTCTTCCATCCCTTTATTCCAGTGGTATGCAGTCAATTGTAGTTATTTTAAAAAATTTATCTGTCTTTACCTTTTTGATTACTAACTTATATTGATGTCAAACAGATATTCAGTTGCGCAAAAGGATCTGGTATCAACTGGAGGTTCCTATCAGCAGGATGATTGGCACACTGATTTACTCGCTTGTTGTTCTGAACCTTCTCTTTGTATGTTGTCCCCTGCTTGATTTTCTTTAGGTTTTGTTTACCATTTATTCATCCGAGGTTTATTACCTGTATATTGTGTTTCACTGTATTTGTAGCCTTATCATTGATAATTTATTTTCTTGTTCATTTCCACTGTGTCAGGACTACTAGTTTAGTAGTCTGTAACCCTCTATCATGTATGATGCTACAAAATCCAAGTCACAAATCCAAGTTCCTTTGTGCCATCATCTTGAGGTTTATTTTTCATCTTTTTAAACTATCGTATGCTCAGCATGTCTCTGTTGAGGTAAAATGATTTGGTGGTCCCCCCCCCTTCCTTTTTGGGCATTTGGGATCTACTCAATTGAAATATTAGTTTAATGTAAGTTTTTTTTCTTCTTCTTTCACCAAATTTTAATTCCCTCAAGTTGGCACTTATCAGAATGTGGTTTGCATGATATGCTGTTCAACACCTAATTGGATGAAATAGACAACTGCATGAAGATTGGAAAATAGTATAGATATGGTTCAAGCTTAAGGAAAAAATTTACCGCATGGCTATAAGAATCGCAGTGTTGTATACAACTAAGTATTTGGTGGTAAAAAGCTGACAAGAGAATAGACTCAATGTAGTAGAGATGAAAATGTTGTGTTTAATGAGTGGTCATACTAGTCAAGATAGGACTTGGAATGAATGAATTAGAGGGAAAGCTGGGGTCATACGTACCATAGAAAAAATGGTAAAAACTTGCCTTAGGTAGTTTGGAGATGTGTGGAAATGACTTGAAGAAGTCTCAATAAGGAGAGTAGATTAGATGGAGGGTACCCTATCTCTAGAGGAAGAGGGAGATCAAGAAAACAATAAGTGAAACCATTAAGAAAGATTTAGAGGTCAATGATTTGTCTATAAAAACGATTCATAATAAAATATTATGTTGCTACAATAAAATATTATGTTGCTATTTGATCTATGTAGTTGACCCCTCTCAGTGGGAAAAGGCTTGGTGGTGGTTGTTGATGATGGATGTGGCTTGTGTGATGCAAAAGGAATAAGATGGATACATGTTGAATCAGGAAATAGGAAAATTTATGTTGCTGGACACCTTTTTTCTTCTGTGAATCTCAATCAGAGTAGATGCTGTTAGTGGTTATTGTGGAAGCTGCTTTTCTCTGGTTTTAACTCGCATGCTGAATCACACATGAATAATTGTCAAGGGGTACCCTCATTGAGCTTTGAAAACCCCTTATGTTTTGATGAAATAGAAGAGGGTCAGTCCTTTGAATGGCAACAAAAACAAGGAAATAGTATAAACAAAAAGAAATTAGCTCAAGAGAGCCTCCATTCCAATACCTCTATACTTCCCATTCCTAATAATAAGTATAACATTTGCTCTGCAGGTATGAAGACATTCTTCTATCCTTGTGGAACATTTTCAAAGATTGCTTCTGTTGCACGAAACAGGCCCATATGTAAGTTAGCTATAATGCACTGTGTTAGTATTAAAGTGATGAATCTACTTCTGAGTGCTGTTTCATTTTAATGTTTCCTGCCAACAATGCTAGAATTTATGTAGATCAAGTTGACATCCATCTTAACACTATTCTGTATGGGTTCAAATTAGATTTTGCACCTTATTCAAATCTCTTCCTTGTTTACCATGACTTTTCTGGGAAGCTAGAATGATGAAATCTGGAATTTTTACTTCATCAGCTTAGCTGAAGATTAGATTAGGGTTTCTACAGCCACCACACTCCATTTCAGAACAAGATCACTCGTTTATGCTTCCAGAGAACCCTAATATCTTGTTCAGACTAAAATAAACCTTAGCTGAAGTCTTATCTACACTTTCTTATGTTGTGAAGACTGAAGATTATAAGGACTCAGACCACTCAGGCCCACAGAGACCCACTATTTGGACAGTCTATTCGAGGAAAAATAGGACTTAATTTTAACAAATGTAATGTTAGAACCCTTAAGGGAGAGCCTCTGTAGGAGTTTTTGAACTCTAGGACAGACAAGAAATTCTGTAATTTCTGTGATCTGCTGTCATTTAATCCTATTTTCATCTGTTACAACCAGTGTTCTATCAGAAGCAGAGTTATATCTTGAATTTTACCTATAATGCAGACATGATTTTATGTAATTCAGACCTTTTCCATAACTTCCAAGTTAATGCTAAGGGTTCTGTGTTGCAAAAATTTCTCGTTGCTTGTTATGTTTACCTTCAATCTGGTTGGTTTTGAAACACTTAAGCATTATTGAGGTTCTGTTACTATGATTTCCAGTTTTGTGTTTTTTTCAGCCTCTGGAGAAGCATGTAATGACTTGATGGCATATTCATTAATTTTGTCTTGTTGTTGCTATACTTGCTGTGTAAGGAGGAAGCTTCGGAAGATGTTGAACATCACAGTAATGCTTCCTTCCTTCTCTGCATAAATATGACCTCTCATCCCTCTTTTTGGTACCTAGTGTATGTGGATTTTAGATATCATTAGCTTTTAAGATGCCAATCGCATGTGAAGCTTTCTTTAGCATCATTGCTCATTGTAAATGTATTCATTTTATTCCATGGGATACATTCCATAATTCACCCCTATTTTTGTAAGCATGCTCATATCATTCAGTATCGTTAATCCTTTTTTATGCAATTTGTACCAACTCCTATTTTTTCAAAGTAGGTTCTGATTGTCCAATTTTCATGGTTAGTTAATAAATATAGATAATGTATTTGTTAAGATTTGAGCATACATTGGAATTTAGTATTATGCATACATTTGCTGGCCTCTTTGTATGTTTTTTTACCCACAGCTACTTTCTATGCTAGGGGGGCTTTATTGATGATTTTCTCTCTCATTTGATGTGTTGCTGCTGTGCCCTTGTGCAAGAATGGAGAGAAGTGGAGATCCGTGGGATTAGTGGTATGTCATCCTAATTCTTCAGCATGCTTTAATGGAATATTGGGAACTTCATCTTGTTCAAAGTGTTAATTCACCTTACAGGTGTCTTGGTCGTCTTTCCTTTTTTCAGCAAAACCTGTTGAGTTTGGATCTAGTTATTATAAATTTCTATTTATATTTTACTGCAACTTGTTCTTTTTAGCTCCAAATTATTCTTGCTGATGAGTGCCCAAATTGCATGCGAAATGTTTGATGTTAAACCATTTTGCAGGTCCTGAGAAGACCAAAACAAGCCCTCCACCCTCTCAGTACATGGAATCTTAACTAACAAATGAGATTATCATTTGGTTGTTTAGGGATTCAAGGTTCCTTGAAGACCATATTAAATAGAGGCTATTTGGCTATTAGAATTCTCACTGGAAGGCAGGAATTATGTATGTTTATTCTCACTGCACCTGGCCCCGTTTTATCTATGTATAGTGGTTTTATTTGTTGTACTCGAAAAAGTTGCTTTTAGATATAGTTGATGGTGTATCATAAACTTATTTTTTTGTTTCCCTGGTTTAATATAGTCTGGGTTAATTTCTTGGCAATTGGCATGTTTTGTCATGTATAAAATTAAAATCTTTCATTTATGTCATAACTCATTCGATCAGCTAACCCTAGTTTTTGCTGATCTCGGTTGTGAATCTCGCACCTCTTTGCCCATATTATCAGCCTGCAAGCGTGTTGATTGGAGGACTGTCTAAAATCGTGGTCATTGACATGCGATCCCATTTCAGCCAATATAATTCGTAAGTTCTAGGATTTTTGAAATTATCTCAGATGTAGAAGATATTTAGATTGTGTTTGGTGTTTTTTTTTTTTAGTTTTTTTTTTTAAAACAAAGAGAAGTTGAGTCAAATATTTTTTATAATTTTTTTTTTTTTTAAATATAAAACTTATTTTTATAAAATAAAATTAAAAAAAGCTTTTAATCAAGTTAGTAGAGTTTTGTTACAGCTTATACGGAACTTATCTATACAGTCTTTGAATTTTAACTTAAAGTATTTTTTAATTTTTTACTTATTTTTTAATTTGAGTGCTTTATTGGCTTTTCTATTAAATAATTTTCATATATTTTATTTTATTTTAAATTATGTTTATTTATTACAAGATTTTAATTTATTTTTAAATTATTTATTTTAAGAAATTAATTTTTTTTTATTTTCATTACATGAAGTAAAAGAATATTATTAAATGAATAAATAATATAGTTAAATAGAATTTTGATATTTTAAAATATTTACAATTTTTATTCTTTAAATTTAATTTAGATTTTAGATTTTTTAAAATTTTAATTTATAGTTAAGTTTTTGAATTCTTAATTACAATATTAAATATTTTTTAATTATTTATTATATATTTTTAATGTATATTGACATTATTAAATTTTGTTTGAATAAATTATTTTTTATCTTTTAAAAATATTATTGAATAATAATATAGAAGTTTTTAAATTTTATCTTTTTTACTTAATACTGAATTTATTTAATTAATATTATATATAACTAAATATTTGAATGATTTTTATGTATTGTATAAAGATTTTTATAGTGTCAATCAATTAAATCACCCTAAATATGACTTTAAAAGCACTTAATTACTAGTATTTTAACTCCTACAAAAGCACATGGCAAATATTGTTTTTATATACAATTGTTTAATTATATAAATTAAAAACACTTTGTTATATTATTTTACTAAATAAAATTAATATAAAATATAAAAAGTATTAAATTTGATTTAAATTTTATTATAACAGTATAATTATTACAATCATATTTTAAGTGCAATTTGATTTGTTAAAACTTAAAATAAAATTAGATTTGATTTGAACTTGAAGATAGTAACATGCTCATGGCAACAATAATTAATTGAATTTAATTTAAATTTAAAAATAATAGTAATTGTTAAAATAAAATATGATTTAATTTAAATTTAAATTTGAACATAATAACATACTCATACTAATAATTTAAATTTGAAAAAAATTGTAAAATATTAAAAAACCAATCTCACTCTTGTAATTTGTGTGTAGATCAATGTACAATGAGAAAAGAAAAAGAATACAAAAAGTGAATTAATTAAGAAAGTGAAAGAGTGAATATAGGTGAAAAAAGGTCATGTTGTTTGACAAACAAAAGCTCAAGGCCTAGTCTAAATTAGACTTATATCAGGCTAGACTTTTTTTATTTTAGAAATAAACTAGCCCAAGACTTCTACAAAATCTATTTGATTAAATAGATTAAACTTTAAACTATTCAAAAAGCCTATTAAGCCTAATAAGTCAGTTTTTTTAATTAAATACAAATATAGATTTATATTATTATTATATTTAATTTTTTATAATGTATAAAAATCATATATCTATTCACCTTTTAAATTTATGAGTAGTTAAGTTTATAAGCTTATTAAAGGATAAATTTATGTTTTGTTTAAAGACCTTATAGCAAGATAGACTTTTAAATAAGTTATTATGAATGTTAGATTAAACCTTAAAATAGGCTTATACATAAACAAGTTAGACTTGACTCACATAAAGCCTAGCATATATATTTCTATCTTTGTCCTTCACCTTGAGTAACGATTTTAATTTTCATAATTTATAGTTTATTTTATATAGGAATTTTTCCCATTCACCTATTAGTCGATTAGCCTATTTAGGAACAAGTCAAACCTATCTAAAAGCTTTAATATGAAATGGGGTTTTAAGTAAGCCAAACTTTCAGAAAAAAAAAAGGCCAGACTTGGGTCTTGAATTTTTTAAACAGAGGAAAAATGATATTTACACCTCTCCTTATTAATAAAGATACTCCTTTCCTGTTTTTTGTTCAATAAATTTTCTTGAAACCCTTCTAATTTATTCTTTTTTTTCAAATTCCTTTACGTCGTTGAAAATGTTCCAAATTATACACTCCCTTCTAGGAAACATTCTTGTCCGCTCACCCCTTCTTTCTCCGCCATCCTTTCTTCCTTCACTACCTTCTCTTTTTCCACCACCCTCTCTCTCTAGTCACTTCGTATTGATTCCTCTTTCTTGTATTTTCTTCTTTGGTTTCTTTTTCGTCCAGCAATTAAGAGACTCACACTCTTTCTTCATTATTCTTTAAATCCTATTTTTTCATCCCATCTTCATTTCACTCCATCTTCTTCATTTTTCAACCCTTCACATATATTTTCTCCCTTCCCTTTTTTTTTTCTCTGTAAAAATTAATACAATTTTACTTATAAGCTGTTGGTGTTCTATCATATTACATATAGGTTATTTTGTAAATCACAAAGTACCAATGATGGAAAACATACTTTAACACATTAATTTGTACCTTGTATTCAATGTAGGGAATGGAATTATGGTAAAATTTTATTATTTTTTATAAAGAAAAAAAAGAGAGATGAGAAAAATATATGTAAAGGGTTTTAAGAATAATGAAGATGAGGTGCAAAAATAGAGTTTAAAGAATAATGAAGATGGGGTGCAAGTCTCTTAATTGCTTGATGAGAGAGGAACCAAAGAAGAAAATGCAAGAAAGAGGAATGAAGGCGGAGTGACTAAAGAAAGGGTGGCAAAAGAAAATAGGGTGGCAGAGGAAGAAGTGACTGGAGAAGAACATTTCCGAAAAAGGGGTGTATAGTTTGGAATATTTCCAACGAGATAGAAGAATTTGAAATAGAAAAATAAAATAGGAAGGATATTTAAGGAAGTGTATTGGAAAAAGGAAAAGAGGCGTATTTAATATTAACAGGAGGTGTAAATATCATTTGCCTTAAACAAGTTATACTTATTTAAGTAAAACCTTATTTGACCTAACTTATTTTCACCTTAAGAGTAAAAGTTTCACATTTCAACTTAAGTACTTAAATTTATACATGGCAACTTATGATTAGATAACAGTGTAAAAAGATTTTACACTATTTTTTTTAGAAGCCACATGTATCTTTCATTGGAAATAGTCTTGTTCGAGTAGGGTAAGATTACTATAGGCGGCAAAGATTTCCCTCTAAGTATTTAGTTAACGCAGCTGTATATCCAAGACTTAAACTCTAGACATTGGTTAAACTAGAACAACATCACACTAGTTGATCCATGCACCCGGTGGTAAACATTTACACTGTTTATGTATTCTAATTAAATTCATAAGAAATTATATTTATTAATTAAAATTCAATTATAATAAAATATATTCACATATACAATAAATTATATATTTTTAAATATCAATCATTAATTAATCTTTTAATTAATAATTATAAATTTAATTTCTATGCACTGTTAATATAAATTTTTTTACATTGTCATCTAATTAGAAATAATTTTGGGTAATACCTTTTAAATAGTTGTTACAAAAATTAGCAATCTTATCTTACATATAAATTTATAATTAACTAATAATGTATAATGCATATTAAATGTTGATCATGAAGATGGAAAAAGTAAAGTGCTCTATTAGGGTTACGACTGATATCTCTTCTCAGGAGGAGGATTTGCTAAATAAAAGCACAAAAATGGTTAAAACGAGGGAATCAAATGTTGATCATGACGAGGCTATGGCTGATGGTGGGGTGCAAGTGGTTGAAGGGTTGGATATCAATGGCCAATCTTTGTACAAGGAGTTTTTGTTAAAGGAAGTAGGTGATCAAGTCCCTGATGTGGTGGTTTTGGAGGATGTTAATAATTTGATCTTGCCTAAAGATCAAATTTATAATAAAGAAGTGAATGTTGAGGGGGAGGGTGATCCAGAGCCTTGTCCTATGATCCCAATCTCACGTGATGAATATAAAGATTGGTGCAAGCCCTGGCGTGGTTCCTTGATTGTGAATGTGCTTGGCAAGAGAGTCACTTTGCAGGCTCTAGAAATTAAATTCCGGTGGAGTCAGGTTAAGAATGATAGTATTAAAATTATTGATCTGCCTATGGATTATTTCCTAGTCCATTTTACGTTGGAGGATGGCTATAGACATGCGTTGTTTGAGGGGCCATGGATGATTTATAATCATTATCTGATTATCCAAAGGTGGAGACCTTTCTTTATGAATTTAGAGAAAATGATCCGAAGAATAGTAGTTTGGATCCGCATCCCCAATTTGCCAATAAAGCTATATAATGATAAGTTTTTATAGAGGGTGGGAAATAAGTTGGGCACTAAGCTTAAGGTGGGTAGGCTTACTTCTATCCATTCTCGAGGACGGTTTGAAAGGATTTACGTTGAGATCAACCTAGATCGTAAACTTGTGTTTAAAATTCAAGTTTTGGGTACTTCGTTGGCTATTGAGTACGAAGGGTTGCATGCCATTTGCTTCTGGTGTGGGAAGTATGGTGATGCGTTAAAAATACACTCAAGGGCAAGTGTACCCTTATCGCAATAGTAACAAAAAAACGTGAGTCCGGATATTGAACCCAAAGAACTAAATGACGATTACTAGTTTCCAGAGATTCTATATTGTTTAGGTGAAATTAAATAGGTAGTGGGTTGATTCAATAATGGTAAGCATGAAACAGGAATTGTAAAACAAACAATGGCAAGTAGAGAAAAATTTAGAGAAAAATAGGCTTAGGGTTGTGGTTTCCTTCGTGCTCTTAAGTTCTTTCACATCTAATTCTAATTGAACCTTTTACTATTCGTCAATTACCAATATCTCCCTACGAATTTTATTGTCAATTGTTGGTCATAAATTGCAATAATCCTTTCTAAGTTAATTTTCCACTTAATCATATGAGATATTAAAACCCTAGGAAGACATGAGGAATAAAGGGGGGATTAATTAATTATTTAATCCAATTAGAAATTAGGAATGAAGGTTGATCATACGACAAAACCTAATTTGATTACCCTACAAGTCTACCACTTAATTGCGGTACGACCGTAGTTCAATTAATCAATTCGAAGCATACAATGGACGATCAATACCAAGTAAGAAAATAAAAATAGTAGAGCAATCTAATTGACTGAATAGAAACAAGAATTCAATTAAAATTAAACATTTAGGGGTTCCAAACACTAAGTACACCACAACCCTAAGAAGAAATTTAGCTACTCATGACAAAAGAGATATCATAATTTTAAAGAAATACATCAAAGGGAAAAGAAGAAGAAATCTTTTACAAGAAAAGGTTTTTCTTCAGTTTCTAACTCTGAGTATCCTATTGTCCTTCAAGAATCCTTCTCCAAAAGCCAAAGACCAAAAAAAGAAAAATTGAGGAAAGAATAGAGATAAGACAAAGATCCCCCTTGTGCTTTGCTCCTTACTGTTTGTAATACAATTTCAGAATTTTAGAGTAGAAGGCTTAACCTGATCCATTCCGCATAATCTAGGCCCATTAAAGATTAAAATAAAATTAAAAGTTGGACCTTGGACCCGCCCAGCGATGTTGGAAACCTGTTGGGCGGTTTTTCAGAAATAATTTGCTACGTTTTGGCACTGGGCATGCTGATCCGTCGAGCAAGATGCACAACACGCCTAGCGAGATACCTCTAGAGCAATGCTCGCCGGGCGATTGCGGCCTTGTGCACTCCGTTTTGCGTTTCAAGTCTCCTTTTTGGCCCGTTCTTGTACTTATAGGCTTCTTTTGTGGTCCTCAACTTGGTTCTTGCTTCTTTAAAGTCCGCTTTGATAAGTATGATACTCCTCTGTGCCTGTGGATTATATTCCTTTCTCTACTCAACTAATTCCTTTATAAAATCCAACAAAATTAAGGTAGTTCATGTAATTTTAAATAAAAAGGTTAGAAACGCACATAACATGAAATCCTTCATTAATGGTTTATTTTCTCACAAATTTTCTATGAGCTAATGCAAAAATCATGTGAACTTGCTCTATAATTCTAAATAAAATGTAGATTTATCATATGGTCATAAGATGGATCACTGTTCAAAATTGACGGTTGCGAATGAAGAAAAAGGTACAAAATAGGGCCAAATGAAGACGGGGGTTGGCAAAAGTACCATGGTTGGGAGGTGACTAAAGGCACGTCAGCGGTTGTTGCCGCTTCTGAACCACGATATGTAGGGGATGATCCTAGAAACCCTAAGGTGGCAACAGTTACAAAAAATACGCAATCTTTGATTGGCAAAGATTATGGGCCTTAGATGATTGTCAAACAACTGTTGAGAAGGAGGAATAATGCTTTCCAAGGAATAAGTCTGTTACGGATATAGCAGTTAATTTTAGACGTGGGTTTAAGGACAACAGATTTCGTTTTGACCCTATTATGGAAGGAGAGGATATTGTTGAAGATTTGCCTCAAGTGCATGAAAGCACGCAATCAATGCATGAAGATTTAATTGAGGAGAGAGAAATTGACTCAAGGAAATCTTTGTGGGAGATACACGTTAGGAATAAGGAGGGGGGAAAAACCCATAGGGTTAATTATGTGGGAAGAATACACACGTTAATGTGCGTGGCACCCAGACGAAAAAAGGTGCCTAATCCTCGATAAAAAATAAACCTTCTTTTCATGCAAATAATGAATCATAGAAATTGTATAGTGTACACGGTTCTGTTGTTGCAACGGAAGTGGAGTATAAAAGGAAGTTAACTGCTATTGATAAAGGCACTGGAGTTGACTAATCAAAGGAGAGAAGGAAGCAACAATATGAAGGGATAAAGCTCGTTCAACAAATGAACCTGGAGTCCTTTACTTACGTTCTTAATGCTATTAATCCTTTGGCAACGCATTCTATGGATATTGATGCAGAAGATTTGGCATTTGCTTGTCTGCTAGACATGGGGGATGTTCTTCTTCTCGCCCTCTGGGGCGATCTAGTAAAGATGTGGATACTAGGGAGTTGCTTCTATTGGAGTGTCCACCTTTAGACTGTACTAGACGTCCTAGTATTGCTGAAATGCAAGTTGATGGGAATGGGTCCTCAGTGGCCAAACCTATATCTCAATCTCTATGAATGTTATTTGTTGGAATAGTTGCGGCACGGGTAGCGTGGGTTTGGACATTTGGTTAAAGATATGTGTGTGGAGTATCATAAACTTCTTTATTTTGCTTTGTGGAAACTCACGCGAATAAAGTTAAGGTGGAAAAAGTTATTCGTGGGATGGATATGGATGGCTTCTTTATTCAAGAAGCTTGTGGTCAGTCCAGAGGCATTTCGATTTTGTGACAAACACACTTGTGGACTATTGATATCCTTCATTCTGATCATCAGGCGATGCACAGGCATTATTGTTCGTAGCTCTTTACTATAGTGTATGCGAGCCCTCTCCCAGCTTGACATACAGACCTTAGAAGGCTATTGATAGAATTTCTGAGAATATTGATAAGCCTTGGGGGATCATGGGTGATTTTAATAATATTCTTCATGAGCATGAAAGGGAAGGCGACTCCTAGAATTTTTCAGAGAGAGGTATGTAGTCTTTTCATAGTATGGTTCACGATTGCGAGTTATTGGATGTTGGCTTTGAGGTTTTCCTTATACATATAGTCGTGGTGATCTTCACCAGCGTTTGGATCGAATGCTAGTTAATTTTGGATGGAGATTGCACTTTCCTAAGGCAACAATAAGGCATTTGGCGCCCTTGAAGTCAAATCACAGGGCCCTCTTGCTACAATTTGCGGCACGGAGAGGAATAATCAACACCGTAGGCCTTTTCATTTTCTTACAGCTTGGCTTACGCATTCATATTTCCTTATTTTTGTGCAACAAAATTGGAGGCAATCGGGTAGCTAGACCGAAAATATAGGGCTTTTTTAGCAGGCTCTTTGAGATTGGAATTCTAATGTTTTTGGGCACATTTTCAAGTAGAAAAAGAAACTTCTTCGTAGGTGGGATGGAATTGCTAGAGCTTTATCTCAGGGACATAGACATCATCTGATTTCTTTGCAAGAGGAGCTATGGAGGCAATATGAGTCTATTTTTCTTTGAGAGGAACTTCTTTGGTTCCAAAATCTCAAAGTAAATGGTTGCAGTTTAGGGATAAAAACATACATTACTTTCATTGTAAAACTATTATCAGAAGGCGTAAAAGCAAAATCGATAGTTTGAAAAATGATGAGGGGGTGTGGGTTTCCAATTCGTCTAATTTGGAACATATAATTAGTGCGTTCTACATTGATCTTTTCAAAGTCCCAAATGAATACACTCCTCTTAGATTGACCGAGTGTTTTCTTCCTCTTTCTGATAAGGCTTTATGTGAATTAGGGAGAGAGGTTATGGATGATGAAATTAAGGCTATTGTTTTCAAAATAGGAGGGCTTAAAGCTCTAGGGTTGGATGGATTACAAGCAGTTTTTTGTCAGAGTCAGTGGGAGGTTGTAGGGCCTTCCTTATGTTAACTGATATATTTTCATGGACCCCAACTGTGTTTATGAATTGAATAAGACCCTATTTTCACTCATTCTAAAAGTGGAACCAACCTCTTGCCTGAATATGTTTAGACCCATTAGCTTATATAATGTTTCTTATAAGGCAATTACAAAAGTTATGGCTTCCAGGCTCTATACTGTTATAGAGACTTTAGTTAGTCCCACTTAGTGTAGCTTTGCACTTAATCGCCAGAGTAGTGACAATATAATAATAACTCAAGAAGTGGTTCATTTTATGAGGCAAAAATGAGGAGGAAAAGGTTGGATGGTGGTTAAGATTTACTTTGAGAAAGCCTATAACAGGCTTTGATGGGAGTTTATTAGAGATACTCTAGTAGATATTGGGTTACCGGGTAATATTATTCAGATTATTTGGCATTGTATCTCATTTCATTCTATGTGTGTTATGTGGAATGGTGAAGCTTTGTCCAGCTTTAGTCTTGAACGTGTTATTCGTTAGGGAGACCCCTTATCTCCCTATTTATTTGTATTGTGCATGGAACGACTTTCTCAAATTATTTCTCTGGTAGTGGATAATGATCTTTGGGATACCATTCATTTAAGTAGGCAAGGTCCAAAATTGTACCATCATCTTCTTCGGATGACTTGATTATTTTTGGGGAAACGAGTCTTGCTCAAGTGGAAATTATGACATGTCTTGATTTGTTCTGTGCTAGTTCTGGCCTCCATCTTAACACAGACAAGTCTTGAATTTTTTTCTCCAGAAATGTTCATTGGTCTTTTAGAAGGCAGATTAATAATTCCTTTGGATTCAAATGCACTGATGATTTGGGGAAGTATTTGGGTGTCCCCCTCTTCCATTCACGTGTTAGCACAAGAACCTTCCAATGCATTTGGATAAAGCGACCTCTTGTTTGAGTAATTGGAAGGCTGCAAATTTGTCTCTTGTAGGTCATCTTACTCTTACCAAATCAATTCTATCCTCCTTGCCAACTTATTTTATGCAAACTTGTTTCACCCCTAAAACAGTTTGCATGGATATGGAGAAGAAATGTCGTGCCTTCCTATAGGGGGATTCTAACATGGTTTGACGTGTGTATCTTGTGGCTTGGAAAATTATTTGTAAGCCGAAGTGGGAGGGTGGCCTTGGGTTGAGGTCTATGAGGGATTTTAATTTAGCTTTTCTCATGAAAATCTGTTGGGGCCTTTGTTCACAAGAGTTGAAGCTTTGGGTTGATGTGGTGCGCTCTAAATATAAGTGTGGAGACAATAGTGTTCCAGTTGTGGTACCTCACTCCAACTCCTCTAATTTGTAGTAGGGAGTTTCCTGAGTTGGACTCAGTTCTCAAAGCATATTTGTTGGCGTATTGGTAATGGGTGTTAAGAAAAGTCCCACATCGATGGGTCTTGGTAATAGGCTTCCACACCAAGCCTATATATAAATCCCAAAAGTTTCTTTTTCCTCTTATATTTGTTTTGTTTACTCAGAGAAAAAGTCATAGAGAAAAATAGGTTCTCTTAGTATTGGTATTCTCCTATTTTCCAAAGTGTTAATGTTCTCGTCTAATGTTTAGAGAGGAGTATTGAAATTATCTTCCACATTGTGAAATTATCTTTTCCTACCCATTTGTCAGTCCTTTTCTCGTCTTTTATTTTAGTTGTGTGATATTATTCTGTCACTCTGATGCCTAATAATGGTATCAGAGCCAATAGGTTGCTAATATTTTTCTATTGCGACACGTTGGTACGATACCAGATTCTGAAGAAATTTTTTAGTGTGCTCTGTGGTTACAACACAATCTGATCTTTCACATCAAAAAAGAATTTTTCTTGTTACTAGTAATATAGTGTGGTAGTGTGAAAGTGCATGTCTAGAAAAGTTCTTGTTAGGAAAGACTTGGTATTTAAGTGTGTTCATTGGTGACCCACATCTCTTTCTTGGGAGCTTACTTGGTGTACTGATTCACGGATTATAGTCACTATTCCAATATATTGTACCATTCACGTGAAAATTGTGCGAGCCAGTTTAGCTGTAAAAAAAAAAAAACGAGATAGAGAAGTTTAAAGGGAGTAATTTCTCCCTGTGGAAATTGAAGATAAGGGCAATTTTGAGGAAAGACAACTGTTTAGATGCAATTGAAGGCAGACCTACAGATATCACTAATGAAAAGTGGAAAGAAATGGACGACAATGTTGTTGCCAATTTGCATTTAGTAATGACAGATTTAGTTTTGTCTAGTGTTGGGGAGAAGAAGACTGCAAAGGAGATTTGGGATACCCTCATCAAATTGTACGAGGTCAAGTCACTTCACACCAAAATATTCTTAAAGAGAAAATTCTACTCTCTTCGAATGAGTGAGTCTGCATTGGTGACGGATCACATCAACAGTCAAAATAATTTATTTGCTACAGCTTTAGATTTCAACATAGCATAAAATGAACGTGTAGAGCTTGTACTTCAGAGTTTACCAGATTCATATGATCAACTCATCATCAACATAACAAATAATAATGTTGCTGGAGCTATATTTGAAGAATAATCTAGGCGAAAGAAGAAGGAAGATAGGTTGAAAAATTCAAAGTAGGCAGAAGGTTTAACGATGACAAGAGGCAGATCAACGGAATGTGTGTAACACCCCAATGTTTTCCTTTAATTATTATTATTATTATTCGTTTGCCTTGTTTTTAATAAAATGATATTTTGAGAAAAAGAAATATTGGGCTTTTAAACTGGGGTTTTATAATTAGAATGTTTTTAAAAGTTTTAAAACCCTTTTATTGGGCTTAGTTTTATGAGTCCAAAGTTAGCTTTAAGTATTCCTTAGGTTTCTTGAAAACCTAATCCTTTTTCTTATTCTTTCGCTTGTGCCTCCTTGGAGATATTGTGCCGTCAAAGCCTTTGCAGTCAAGAAGTGAGGAACCTTAGAAAGACGCTGCTGCACCGTTCGCATCCTTTTGCTGGAGATCACCTCTTTCAAGGTAAGGGGGGAGTGAGTTATCTCGCTCATGGGTATGACTTTGGTCGTGGGTAGAGGGGTTGGCCCTAGACCCCAATTGTTTGTGAATTATATGGTTGTGTACATGCAAAGGGGAATGCGATTTTCCCCAAATTATTAATATGCTTTATGAAAATTGTATGTTTAATTTATATGGATTATCATGGATTGTCTTTTTAAAATCTGTATCTTGGATTCACCCGGCGGGATTAGATAGCCGCTGGGCGACCTTTTGTTGAAAACTACACTTCGCGTTGGCGCCGGGCGGGATGAACAAGCCGCTGGGCGGGTTGGGTCCTGACATGGACCCTCTGGGCGGGGTTCACAACCTGCTGGGCGGGTTGGTTGCGGCGCAGACCCGCCAAGCGGGATATATAGCCCGCCAGGCAGATTCGCTGCTGGCACAACGAACGAATACGATTTCGACTATTTCGTTCTTTGTGTCTATGAATTCCTTTTTTTTGCAGTTTTAAACTCATTGTTGTTTCTTTTTATACCTTGTTAAGTTTATATTATGCGACTGTTGTTTACTTTGAGAAAATTGAGTATGATATGAAATTGTGTTAATGTTTCATGATGAAAGCCTGTGAAAAATTGCAAGTATTGTATGTGACCATGCATCATAACATTTGAGTTATGTGATGAGGAAAGTATGTAGGAATCTGGCTGGTGGAGGTCGTGATGGGTTGTCTAACTCTAGCCTTGAGGGTTATCCGGTTGGGAAAACTCCAATGGTCCATGCTGATCCCATGGAGCCGGGGCGTACTAGCATAACTGGGTAACCCTGACTAGTCGCCGGGAGATATCATACTAGTTGAGGGTGCGAGAGCTGAAGGCATCGGTACCGATGACGCTTCTTATGGTCGTGCATTTACTCCTAGTCTACTTTCCGACAAGATTAAGTTGGTACCACATGTGCATAAGAAGTAGAAGCTAGGCATTGCATTACATATGTTTGTGTGCATTCTGATTTTTGAAAATTACTGTTAATTGATTATGTATGTGATGTGTATTCTACTTGTCTCCACTGTCATACTTTGAGCATGATGTGAGATGTATCTCACCCCCTTGTTTTCTGGTGTTTTCTGTATGTGTCTGTGATATACAGGTGACGTCTAGCAGGACCTTGAGGAGGAGTCTTAGAGTAGGGGCATTGGCCTCATTCCAGTTTATTTTACAGTTTCTTTACGGTTTTGTCAACTCTGATAGTAATGTGACATCGGGGTCTTAGTTATTTATTGTTTTAGCTTTTAAACTTTAGACTAATAGTTTTACTTTTAAATTGGTTTATTTATTTATTTTATTTATTTATTTGGACTTGTATGGTCAACTATGGGCCACCATCATTTGGTTAATCAGTAAAGCATCTTATGGAGTTTTAGTAAATGTGAGTTATGCATGTGATGTCTTTTATCGTGTGAAGAAAAAGATTATAAACTATCGTTTTATTTCACAAATGAAAAGCATGTTATATTTTCGTAATATTTATTTAATAATTAGCTTTGGGGTAAAGGGTGTCACAACGTGGCTCTAGTGGGAGTCAAAATCATGGTAGATTAAAATCTCGAAGAAGGAAGAATCTCAAATGTTACAATTGTGGCATGAGAGGGCACTTGAAGAAAGATTGTTGACACGGTAAAAAGAATGGAGGAAAGAACTCTAATGCATCAACCTCTTAAGGTTGTGCTGCAAGTACCTTAAATGATGGAGAAGTCTTGCATAATGAAGCAGCAATCAGTTCTAAAGGTGAAAAACAACTACATGATGTTTGGATAGTGGATTTAGGTGCAACTTGGCACATGACTCCACACGAGATTGGTTTTGCACTTATGAGCCTATTTCGGAAGGATCCGTGTTTATAGGAAATGATCATGCCTTATAAATTGCTGGAGTTGGTACTGTAAAATTGAAAATGTATGATGGTACTATTCGCACAATTCAAGGGGTACGACATGTGAAATGCTTGAAGAAGAACTTATTCTCCATTGGCCAATTGGATGACCTCAGGTGCAAAATCCATACTGAAGGTGGGATCGTAAAAGTAGTGAAAGGCAATCTTGTAATGATAAAAGCAGAGAAGATCACAGCCAATCTATACATGCTTTTGGGAGATACATTACAAGAAGCAGATACATTAGTTGTTGCAGCAAGCCAAGAAAAAACAACGATGATGTGGCATTGTAGACTAGGTCATATGTCAAAGTGAGGCCTGAAAGTCCTTGCAAAACATAATCTCCTGCCCGGGCTCAAAATGGTGAATTTACCTTTTTGTGAGCATTGTGTAATAAGCAAGCAGCATAGATTGAAGTTTGCTAAAGTAACCACTATGAACAAAACACATACTTGATTTGATCCATTCTGATGTCTGGGAATGATCAGAAATATCCATAGGAGGAGCAAAATATTTTGTATCATTCATTGATGGTTACTCCAGGAGATTGTGGGTATACCAAATCAAGAAGAAGTCAGATGTGTTCTTAGTATTCAAGGAGTTCAAAGCACAAGTGAAGCTTGAAACTAGAAAAATAATTAAATGCTTGAGGACAGACAATGGAGGAGAATATGTAGATGGTGATTTTTTGGCACTTTACAAGCAAGAATGTATTTTAAGGACAATTTTCTGTTCCATATACACCTCAGCAGAATTGTGTGGTGGAGCAGATGAACAGAACTCTTCTAAATAAAACAAGAGCTATGCTGAGAGTAGTAAAAGTGGCCAAATCTTTTTGGATAAAAGCAATTAAAATTGCTTGTTTCGTGATAAATAGATCACCATCAATAGCAATTGGTTTAAAGACACCGATAGAAATCTGGAATGGCAAACCAGCTGATTATTCTTCTTTACATGTGTTTGGATATCCTGTGTATGTGATGTACAACTCCAAGAAAGAACAAAGCTGGATCCAAAATCTAGAAAGTATATATTCTTGGGTTATGCTGACAATGTTAAGGGGTATCGCTTGTGGGATCCCACTACCCATAAGGTTGTTGTTAGCAGGGATGTAGTAGATGTTATGACAAAGTCAGTCAATGTTGACAAATTTATATGGTGTCGATCCTCCTATGGCCTATCAGAAATGTAAGCAACAAGGAATGGCAAGAAAGAAAGAGTGGTGTGAAGATATGATTGACTCAATCAAAATTTTCAAGTGAGAGAATTATTAAAAAAAGTCCTACATCGGTGGGTTTTGGTAATAAGCTTCCACACCAAGCATATATATAGGAACCTTGGTGGACCCATTTATATCATCCCAAAGGTTTCTTCTTCCTCTTATATTTGTTTTGTTTACTTAGAGAAAAAGTCATAGAGAAAAATAGTTTCTTTTATAAGGTTCTTTTAGTAGTGGTATTCTCCTGTTTTCTAGAAAGAATGTTAATGTTCTCCTAGTATTTAAAGAGAAGTATTGTAATTTCTTTCACATTGTGAAATTTTCATTTCTTTTCCATTTATCAGTTTTTTTGTCATCTATTAATTTAGTTTTGTGACATTATTCTGTCACTCTGGTGCCTAATAATGGGTTGAGTATCAGTTTCTGGGATGACAATTGGGTTCTTCATTATGGTGCTCTTCGGCAATACTACAGTGTTGGGGAGGAGTTTGTCCTAAATGGATCTTAGAGTGAGGGACATAGTCACAACATCGGGTCTTTGGGATAGGCATTTTTTAAATGCTCATCTGTCGAACCATATACATAACAAGATTCTCACTCTAGTCCCTCCAACTAGTATTAATCATGAGGATTCCTTGGCGTGGGAGGGCAAAGCAGATGGAATTTTTACTGTTAAATCTGTCTTTATACTATTGACTAATGTTGATAACAATCCTAATAGGCAGCTTGTGTTTCACTTGATTTGGCACTGGATTGGATCAGAGCGTATTAAGCTATTGTTATGGAGAATTGTTGGTGAAAGCTTGATGACAAATGACACGAGGCTTCAGCGTCATCTTTCTAATGATCCACGTTATTCCAGGTGTTATCTGTAGTAAGAAACAATTATTCATGCAATGCGAGATTGCAGTTTGGTTCAAGAAGTGTGGGCCTTTTTGATTCCAGATCGTATACAAAGCACTTTCTCTTATTCACAGTTTGAATAGGTGGCTCGAGGATAATTTTAGATCGCAAGGTGATTGGCCATTTCATTTTGGAGCTATCATTGATGTCATTTGGCAAACTCGGAATGAGCTTGTTTTTTTAGCATAAGTGGTTGACTTGAGATGCATGGCTCGCGCGGATAAGGAGTACATTTGAGGCCTTGAATAGAGTCTTTTCTGGCCATTCTAGATTTGCATACTCCATGAGATGTCCTATGTAGGTTCGTTGGCACCCTCCCCAACCTTCTTAGATTAAACTAAATTCAAATGGAGATTAACCTGCGTGTGGAGGGGTGTTGCGGGATCATTGTGGTCGCTTTATAACTGGTTTCTCTGTCAGCCTTGATGCTTGTTTGGTGGTACAAGCTAAACTTTGGGGTATTGTGTATGGCATTAAGCTGGCTTGGCAAAGAGGGTATAGCGTATTGTTGTTGAATCTTATGCTTTAGCTATCAAGTTCATTGGACATGGGTGTCCATCCACTCATGTGTGCTTTCTTCTTGTTCAAGAAATTCATCGATTTGCTTCGCTTGGTGTTGTTTTAGATTGGACATACATCTTCCAAGAAGCGCACTCAGTGGTTAATTGCCTAGCAAAGCATGGGCTTATATTGGCTTGCAGATCCAGTTTTTTAACTCTTGTCTAGCGTTTTATTTTTTAGCTTTACCTGCTGATATTGTAGCAACAGTGTTTTTGTGTTTGTAGTTTGGGTCTTTTAACTCGTATTAGTCACACACAAAAGTGTATATTAAATCCAATAATTATATACGTTTATTTTGTGGTGAATCTCTCATTTAAACAAAATTCTCTTTATATATATAAATTATAATAGCTATCTGATTTGTAGAAACTTCGTTCTCTTTACTCTCTCACATTTGATTTTGTTTAATTTTTTTAAGCAAATGTGAATTACACTCTATTTCCTATGTAAATATTCTCCATTCTCGAAATTTTCTTTATTTAGATTTCTCTTTTTCCTTTCTTATTTCTTGATTTAAATTCCTTTAACTCTTTTCTTATTCTTTCATATCTTTCCTGATTCTTCCATCTTTTTCTTAATTTAAACTAATTTACCTTTCATAGCTGATTTTATGGAGATTTTCTTTGATTTATTAGGAATAAATTATTCTTATCTCTATTAATTATTCTTATATCTTTTGATTTGTGTAACACCCTTAACTGTCAACATTTTTGTAATTCAAATTCGAGCTCTAATAGCTTAGTAGTAGAAATTAAGATAGATTTTTTTTTAAATCCTTTAAAACTGAAATTGTAGCATAATATAAAATGTGAAATCTTTTTCCATGTAAAAAAAAATAAGAGTTTTACTACCAAACCATTAATAAAATACTATGATAACAAATACCAATAAAAATGAAATACAATTTAAAACTCTACAAAAATGCAGCTACATATTCTTGACACGAAAAAAGTTTACATTGCATTCTAATGACATTATAGCACGATCTACTACACAACTAAATACTCCTTTAGATTAGAGCATTACCATTCTAATCTTAAGGAATGCCAGTTTTGACACCACACCAAATTATTTCGACATCTAGTATTATAGAATCAAACCATGAACTCGTCGTTCCATAAGAATAGGTCTTTTACATCTTTAACTACACTTCTGCCACGCCACTCTGATACCATCTTAGTTGGGGGTTGTAAGCCTTATGATCCATGTAATGCCTCAAGCTAGTGTGACTCTTTTGTCAATACCACACATTCCTAAGCCATGTACTTGCTCACGTATAAATCAAAAGGCAATCCGCTCTCCATTTCCGTTCCAAACATTCGCAAATGAAAGAAGGGACAGATTAATCAAGGGCAAGAACCAGACAATTTGAAACCAAGAAATCAAATAAACCCAGAGACTGACTGCAAACCATAGTTCATATCACAGAATTAGTATGACAAACATTAACAGAGCCATATCATACAATAAATTATAAAACCATATATTAAATATTACAGCATTTAGTAAAGAGCACATTCACAATTCATAATAAATTATCACAGCATATGTAAATATCATAGTCATTACGCACACATAATGTGTCCCATTCCTATGCTACACACAAACAAAGATTTGATGTGTGACCTATCATCTTTCTTTTCAATCCATTAATCATTTCTATCAAGTTACTCAATAAATCCAAATGGTAGCACTACAAGTCCGTTTGTACTACTACCATCTGTAATTGATGCGTCCCATACCACACCAATTCGGAGTTTTATTGAGAAACTCGTTAATGCAATGTATGTGGGCCTATAATCTACTAAGTGTTCATCAATATCCATAGGAAGTGACTGGGAGTACATATACCTTTCTTACACCAAGGTACAATCCTCCTCATCATCGAGGGAACGAGCAATCTTTCAGCTCAAGACATTCATAGTCCAAACAGAGGTATACTCTCCCACCAATCCTGGAATGCTGAGCAGTTGTTGGGGTTATCAAGCTTGGTCAGGTGAATATCCCAGCTCAAGGGCACTACCCTAGCCATTGGGACCTTCACCGCTCGATACCTTACCCCCAAGACCTCCGCAAGTGGGTCTTTGCCTTTCATTCCTCAGTGTACCAAACTGTGGCTTCCCCATCCAAAACACATGCTATCAGTGCATGGTTTACAACATTAATATATATGCATATGATGTATGAACATCCACATGAATAATATATTCAATTATAAATATTCATAGATAGCAATCCTATCACACGTTTCGTCAATTCAATTGCACTTTCACTTTCAATGCTATTTTCGACAATTCAATCATCCAATTAACTCAGTTCACCATAATATATCACATTATTCATCTTTCTTTCGCTTTTCATAACCAAAGTCATTATCATTTGCTATTCAATCCAAATAAGCTCTCACATATGCTATCATTATAAAACATTAATTATAATTTTAGCTAACTCAATAGCAAACCACAATTTCATGTCTAACACTTTAAGGTTTAAGCAACTACATTATGTCCATTTACTCAAGAGTCCTAATCATGCATTCATTTAATTGGTTACAATTCATGTAATTCATCTTAAGCTCACCACTAATTAATAAACCAATTACATCATAAGCAATTTTCTGTTTTCTACCATATTGTGATACCTTGTTTTTGTTGATCGCTTTGGCATAGTAAATGAATTTTTGTTTCAACCATCTTTTGCAGTTTTAACCTTCAATATGTCTGGTTTCTAAATATAATTTTTCTTAATTTTTATAAAATCATTTAAGGGTTCAATTGAGCACTTTTTCGTGACTGTTGCTGTCAGAATTTGATAGAACAGCTGTCAAACAAAAATTCTCCAAATATTCATCCTATGGAATTAGATCACAAAATTTTACAGGGATATTCTAGACATACAGAGGCATCTCTTTACCAAAAATCATGAAAAAATTACAACTACATAGGAAATTATACACGAAAAACAGAGGCTATTCTACTGTAGTAGAATTCAGCAACTTGTAATTTAATCTTTAAGCATTGTAATCAAGCAATTGACATATATTTCAAGCAATTCCATCATCAAGAACATCATAGAAGGCCCAAGCTCTATGTGGCCAATCATGCAAGCACATCACAGTTAGAATCCTCAAGGGTCATACAAATGAAAGTGATAACACATAATTCATCAAAACCACCGTCTAAGCCATTATCATTCTTGAAATCAAATTAATCTAGCTTTCTACCCCCTTACCCATTGATGACCGTGGCTTGCATGAAAGGAGGAGGAGAGGGTTTTGATCATCCATATTCTAATCAAGCTTTAACGGGTCTAATATCGCCTTTCCTACCATTTTGACTGGCAAAGTCAAAGAATTCATCGATTAATTTTACAAAACAACATTGAATAAGAGAATGAATATTAACCAAAATTTGAATTAGGTGGAGAAGAGGAAAATTACCATAGGGCTTTTAAATCCCATGAGAAAGAAGTGTTAAATCCTTGATTGGATTGGAAATTGGAGGCTTGGATCGGTGTAAATTGCAAAATTTGACAAAGAGGGCTATGGTTCAAAGAGAGAGAGGTGTGTGATTGTAGGGAGAAGAGGGAGAGATTGAGCTTCTTGCACCACCCATGGAGTCTCCTGAGTTTTGAAAGGAAGAGAGAAAGTTTGGATGGTAGAGAAACTTGAGAGATTTTAAGAGAAATGGAGATGGTTTGTTGAGGAAGAAGAGAAAAGAATGAAACCTTGGGGGAGAGAAGTGGCGGTCACGGTTGTAGTTAGCTAAGGAGGAGAAAAATATAATTCTTGAACCACTAAGTGTCGACATGTGTCACTAAAATAACCAGTGTTGGTTTTAATTTTGACTCAATGAGCTTACAAAGAGTTGAAGTTAATGGCATTAGACTTAATCTAGTCTCTCTCTGGTCAAACATGTGAGGTATCTCGGCAAACAAAGCTAAAAATAATTAGTTTATTTTATAAGTCATTTTATGAGCTATTTATGAACTTATTTTTAGAAAACTATTATAGAGATCTCAGTTCCAGTTCTCCTTTTTTAGGTAAGGTCTAGACACATTAAAGAACCTCTTGTAATTTTTTTGTAATTTTTAAAGCTCGTTTAGTGTTTCTATTGTGCTCTATAAGTGTTTGTGAACACTTTTTACTCATTTATGCTAAATTATAAAAATTCTCGAAAAATTTCTAAAAATTCATGATAAAATTCTAATCATTTTTCTAAGTTTAAAAATTATTTTTCTTAAATTTTTGACTATTCTACAATTTATCTCTTAATTATCTTTCTTTATTCTAATTTATTAATTGCAATAAATCTAATTTTATTTATAAAATTACCAAAAATTATTTTTATTTCTTAAGTACCTTTCTAATATTATTCTAAGGCTAGAATATATTTTTCTCAAGTTTAGAAATATCCCTGCTAATTATTTAGACATTTCTATATAATTTCAATTATTACCTTTATTATTATTGTTATTATTAAGTCTAGATATTATTTATTCATTGCAGCTAAATCAAATATTTCAAAATTTATAAATTTCTATCTAGACTTCTCATTAATATTACAAGACAGTTAAACAAATAAAAATTATTAGATAATTATTTAAGTAATATTTTGAGGATGTTACAATTTGCATATTGATTTAAATTTCTTTATTTCTTACCTGATTTAAATTCTTTTATCTCTTAGCTAATTTAAACTATCTTGCCTCTCTCATCTTATTCTTTTTCGGTGAAGATAACAAACTATCATTTCATTCATCTAGACATATTTAATGTGCATCAACTATATCTACTGTACTTAAACTGTTAGATAATCCTAGTTGGTAATAACATTAGTGTTACCATCTCTATTACAGAATTATACATGAGATTTTCATTCTTCTATGAACAAATTTATTTAATTTTACCAAAGATCATTTGATGTACATTTACTTTAATTATATGATATAAACAATTTTTTTAGTTTTTATGAAAAATAATTATAATCATAAAATTTATACATTAAATTTGACTAGGAGTGGCAAACGGATGGATCGGATAAATTCTTAGTCAAATTATAATGGATTGGATGAAAATAATCCATTAATCCATTTGATCCATTAAAAATTCATTTAAAAAAAATCCAATCCATCTAATAAAATCCAATCCAATACATCCATTAACAATTTTTGATGGATGGATATCCAATCCATCCACAAAAATAATATATTTTAAAAATTAAATAATTTTTATTTTTTAAATATTCTCTCCCCCTCACTCCTCTCTCTCTTCTCTTTCTCTAACCTTTCTCTCTCCTCTCTCTCTCCCTCTCTCTCCAATTCTTATTGTGTTAAAATAATATTCTTTTAAGGTTACTACAGAAATTATGGTTCAAGAAAAAATGGAAACAACTACAGGAAACGTCAAAATGTAGATACTTGAATTTGTTTTTCCCATTATTCAAATAAAAACATATTTCAATAACTCTAATTTGTGTAGGGAGAACGACAAAATTTAAATATAATTTCTTAACAATTCACATATAGCTAAGATGCAAATTTGAATCACCAACTAAGCTATATGGTAAACGGTTAGGTTTAGAAAAATTATTGTTAACCTAAGTTAGAATTTTTTTATTTTTTAATGACTACTCTATTTTTCTAATGAAAATATATTAGATAGACCAAAAAAAATATTTGAAAAAAAACTAATTAGACATGTCTTTTATTTTTTATTAATAATCCAAATTTGAAAAGTAGTGATCACTACTACATAAAATTAAATGGTGGAATTCAAATATAATTTTTTTGGTATAAATGGATTGGATGATGAGAATAAATAGATTTTTTGTCCCCCTAGATTTGACTCGGATGTGGTGACTAAATCTATTAAATTTACACATAACCATTTTTTAAAAAAATAAGCATTAATTCCTTGAAATCCATATCCATATCTCTGGTAAAAAAAAGAAAAGAAATCATATTCATATCTATTTCTAAATTTATGCCGACGGTGGTTAAGAAAGAGAAAAGAAATCTAACGTGGAAATTAAAAAAGAAAGTGTATCTGAAAATGAATCCATTAGAAACAGTAATTTTTAATTTTTTCGCAACGTGGGACAGGCATGACGACGCAATGGAAGGGAAACATTAAAAAAGAAAATAAAATAGGTAGGCGTGTAAATAAAAACCCCACCGTTGTATTTGCTTTTTCATCCCAATCAAAGAAAAGTTAGGGTTAGGGACTTTCCTTCCCTTTTCCGAGCGAATCCAAATCGAAATCGAAATCCAATCATGTCGTCGGCGAGGAAGATCACCCTGAAGAGTTCGGACGGCGAGGCGTTCGAGGTGGACGAGGCGGTGGCGCTGGAGTCGCAGACGATCAAACACATGATCGAGGACGACTGCGCCGACAGCGGCATCCCTCTACCCAACGTGACCAGCAAGATCCTCGCCAAGGTCATTGAGTACTGCAAGAAGCACGTCGAGGCCGCGAATCCCGACGACAAGCCCTCCGAGGAAGATCTCAAGCTCTGGGACGCCGAGTTCGTCAAGGTCGACCAGGCCACGCTCTTCGATCTCATCCTGGTCAGCTCTTTCATCATTCTCCTTTATTCAGATGAGATTCGGAATCTGTTTTAATGAACCGGCAATTATACTGATTGTTATTATTATTATTATGTGACCTCATGTTTTAGATTAACCTAGCCGAGGGCTTTGATTTACTTATTTTGCTTGATTATGAGCTTGATGCGGCGTTAGTGTTTGTGTTTTTGCATAAAATTGATGGTGTGTATACTTTTTTTTGCTTTGGTCATGGTTTTTTTTTTTTTTTGTAGGTTCAATATTTGCATGGTATCCAATTGCTTTGTTCAACATTATTGTGATATAGGTTCTTAATTATGATATCCAAATATATTTTTGGGGTTTAATTACATTTTTGCTTGATGTCACGTGTCTGTTTTTTAATTTACATACCTGGCATGATAATTTACTGAATTGGCTTCTTGTGGACTTACTCATAGCTTTGGTTTGTTTTTACAAGGGGTTTAAATTTAATGAAATGACATATTTAGTAGATTGAAGTCACCAGCGGGTCCACTGGGGGTGCTTTACTGGAGGAAAGTTTCATGCCACGTATGTAAAGCATTGGCAGACTTACGGGGAATTGATCAGGGTTTTAAATAGCATGCATATTTGGGAATTGATCAGGGTTTTAAATAGCATGCATAGTGCTGCTATAGTGGCGTGGAGCGGCCCCTGACTGCTACAGGGGCTGCCATAGCAGAGTGGGTAAGTTTAATGGCTGTTGCGGACACAATAGCGGCTGGAATAGTGTTGTTTAGGGCCATCTGCTACGCCTTACTATCCAGAAATTAAAGTACTGGGATTGATTGCTTTAAAACATTATTAGGGTACCAAATTTGTGCATTAGCAACTAAAATATTTTCTATTTGAGAAGGTAAGAAATTAATAATGAGAAGTGTAAACTTAGATTCACACTGATGACATTTATTATTCCTTAAGATTATAGTCTTATTTTATTAAATTTTGGTCATTTCATTTCGTGATTCATTGATTGATATAGTTTGTTGTGCATGACTGCATGTGTATTTAATTATCAATTTTATCATCAATGGCTGAGGTCTTCTGCTTTTGTAGTCTCCTGCTTTTATGTCTAAAGCGAAGGCTCACTTTAGAGAAATCAAATTCATACATATTTATAGTTTGCAAATTGCAACTCGCAAACTTAGAATTGCTATTATGTTTCTGCATTTTTCATGTTTGGATTATTTGTGCAATGGAATGTCACATACACACTGTTTATTAAGTATAGGTTAAGTCTGTACTATTGCATATTAATGTGACAATTTTCTGTTTAGGCTGCGAACTACTTGAACATCAAGAGCCTGCTGGATCTTACATGCCAGACTGTAGCCGACATGATCAAGGGGAAGACTCCAGAGGAAATTCGCAAGACCTTTAATATTAAGAATGACTTCACTCCTGAGGAAGAAGAGGATGTTCGTCGGGAAAACCAATGGGCATTTGAATGATTTTGTTAAGCTCATAAAATCTGAATCAAAGATCTGCCATGTGGATTTATGCTATGCTTGTTTGTTTATCAAAGATCTTCCTTGTAGATTTACCTATGCTATATACTTGTTTGTTTTATATTTCAGACTATTTCTGTTGACTCTGTTCACGGGTCAGAATTATCTTCCTTCATGAACTTAAGAGCACTTTGAATTGTAAGTAATAGTTATGAATTATGATGAGGGGATGCGTTTATTCTGACACGGGGTTTATTGAGTTCAATAATAGGCAGCCAACCTTTGGTTCCTAATTTCTTATCCCGTATATTACATGGTAATAATGTATATGAACCTTTGTGGTGCCCCAGTGCTAAGACCACTGTATGCTACTAATGTAAAGGTGGTGCAGCTAAGCAAGATTCAGAAACCATTTGATCATCTTTACCAAGGTGGTAGCTTCATGTTTCAGGGTCGGTTCATATTATTTTTCATCACGAATCACTAATCTATATATATTTACGTGGCGTTGTCAGACTTTGTTATTCTGGTGTCTAAAAAGCGACAAAGAACATTCCAAGTACGTTATTATCGTGTAAAATTTTTATGGTCTATTCAACAAGTGAATTCTTTGGCTTTACTTCACCTTGATATTTCAACTTGAATTACAGATGATGATAATTAAAAATTGAAAACTAGAGCAACTCGGAGATGAATTTACCTAGGCCAGACCAAGAAGGAAGAAGCGAGATATTTTTACCTTTTCAATTAAGTACAATCACTTTTTCTTTTTGTCCTTGTTCGTTCAACTTTTAACCTTTTTTAGGGTGTGTTTAGATGAATTTTAAATAGGGAAAGTAATTTAAAGTTTTTTATGGTAAAATTAACTGTTTGGATATTTTATTAGAAAGAATTTAAAATTTAGAGAATTTTAAAGAAAAATTTCAGTTAACTAAAAACAAAGAATTTCAATTTCCAACTTGAAAAAAAGAGAGAGAGAGAGAATTTGGAAATTCTTCTCTCGCTCTTGCCTCTTGTTAGCTCGCTTGAGCTCTCTCCTCTCGCTCGCTCACTCGAGCCCTTTGTTATGATCGAATTTGAACAAATGATCTGCTGAGAACCCTTTCAGACTTTGTGTCTGTGTCCTTCACTATTTTATTGTTTTTTTCTTTTGGGGTATAACCCTTCACTATTTTACATGCTAGACAACTTTGAGTGAGTGTGAGTGGCTCAAGAAAATTTTAGACAGTTAAAAATATCCATGAAAATTTTAAGCTTCAATTTACTTTTACAAGTTTTATACATTAGGCGCTATATTGAAGATCAGGAACTCAATTGGATGGTTGGACAGGATCTGTAAGATGGCAGAATGGGGTGTAACATGAAAGAAAGTAGGTTTGCAGACAATATTTGTTATGTAGGATAGGTCATGTTCTTTTGTAATACAATGGATTGCATGTTAAAATGCATAGTTAGTTTCATGTTATCTTTTTCTATGGAAGATATTTTTTAAGTATTGATTTTATACTTGTTTCCAAGTGATTTGCAATTAAGGATATATGCTTCTTCAGCGTTTATTTTTTAGGCTTAATTGCACATTTTGCACCCAACTATTTTTATTGCACATTTTGCCACCCAATTATTTTACTTGTATATTTTGCCACCCAACTTTTAAAATTTGCGCATTTTGCCACCCTAATTGTTGATTGTCAGTCAATAGTCAACTAAAGGGAGGGTGACAAAATGCGCAAATTTTGAAAGTTGAGTGACAAAATGTACAAGTAAAATAATTGGGTGGCAAAATGCGAGAATTTTAAAAGTTAGATGACAAAATGTGCAATAAAAATAGTTGGGTAGCAAAATTCACAAAATCATCAAAGATGGGTGGCAAAATGTGCAATTAAGTCTATTTTTTATTTCTTATGTTTAGTTTCCTATTTTGTTAATGGCTGTATTAGAAGATTTCGTTTCTTGGATTTATTTGAGATGACTCTAGAAAAGAAAATTTACAACTTCCTGATTTTGAGTAAATTGATTATTCTTGCTTTAGATATGTATTCTTATCTTTGTGGTAAGTAAACAGCTATGGCAGCCTATTGTGATTATGCTACTTGTAATATACTATTAATGCTTCCTGAGTACACTAGTTATATGAACTAATCAATGGTGCTTCCGCATTTCTTGGCTGAAGTGCACATGATATATAGTCTATCATCTTTTGTTGATACAATGACTTTTTGCTTATGTAGGAATTGATTGTGACAATACAGAGGAACTACTCTTCTTTTTCTTTTTTTTTTAATTTAACTTTCAAACTACTATCTCTTATTTTGATGTCTAGGTTGAACTATGGATTTAATGAGATTCAATTTAAAATGCTATGATTATATAAGTGAGATTCAAACTTGTTTGTAGTTGTCTATGTGAACTTTCGATTACATGAAAGTTTGTTGAGATTGGAGTTTGTAAATATACCATTTGTGAGCATTTCTCATTTTTGTGTTTTTTAATAAAACTAATCAATAGTATTTCATATAACATAATAATATATATATATTGATCTTATTTTTGAAATGTATATTGTAAAATATACTTTGATTTATTATTATATTTTAAAACAATTATTATAAAAAAAATGTCTTATATGTATTTTTAAAGAATTTATTATAAAAAATTAATATTTTTTAATTATATTATAATTTAAAATTTAAAAATATAATTGAAGAAAAAAATAAAAAAATAAAAATACAAGGAACTTAAATTATTTCATCCAAACAAAGAATTTGAAATATAAAGAATTTAAAATATTCTATCCAAATAAAGAATTTGAAATTCAAAGAATATAAATTACTTTATCCAAATAAATAATTTTAAAAATCCAAAGAAATTAATTGATGCATTTAAATTTTCTTAAATTTTAATTTTTTTAAAAATCCAAAGAAATTAATTGATGCATTTAAATTTTCTTAAATTTTAATTTTTTTAGAGTTTTAAATTTCTCTATTCAGACACGACCTTAAGGTATTTGCATCCCTTTTCAGTCTAATACACTTTTAATTGCAGAAATAACTTCATTTATGAAAGTAATGGATCTTATAACAATAAGATCATAGTTCAAAATTTGTGCTTATTTCTATCTTGATTAATGCCTATCAAAAGAGATAGATACAAATTTAAATATGACTTGTCATATGATTCATTTCCATATGTGAAATGGCATAGTAGTTGACCGTTGATTAATGTCAAGTGAGGTAGCAAAGAACCCCAATAAGGATGGGGAAAATCTCTCATCCACAGGGTTGTCCTTGGAGATTATCTACTTTAGAGCCGGGATTTGGTACTCGTTTTATAAATAATAGTGGAGGATCATAACATCCTCATTGTGTTTATAAACTCGTAAATTTTGCTTTTTCTAATTTAATATTTTCACATATAATTATTTTTTCCTCTTGCTTTGAGATGAGATAAAACATTTATGTTCCTTACTATTTTACAGTGCATTTTAGTAAATGAGCCGAGTGTTAACTGCGTAAAATGAATTTAATTGTTAGCAAACAAACCCACACGGGGACGAGCTTTTGTATATCGTGATATCAGTTTCTGTCTTAATTTTTCAAAATTTAAATAAATTCATATTTCTAGCATCCTCTGGGTAATCCATTTCAATAATAAGAGGATTAATCATTTCCAGAACCAATCCTTCTATAGCAGGGTGGTAGAAAAATACATGACGGAAGAGAAAGTAAGTCCAGCACAAGCGATGCTAAACTTAAACAAGATTATAAGCTTAATCATAAATCCAAAACCTCAATACAAAATTGGGATTTTCTGTAAGTATCTGTATGCATGCCCCAAGAGACACTTGCATCTATATAAAACTGGGATCCTACATGGTGGTTGAGTGAGTGGATGTCTCGACCAACAAAAATCCTGACAGTTTATAAAAAGAATGTGAATTGAATTCTTACGCTACTTGTTCAAGGGTTTGCATTATCTGTCATCTTCATCTTCGCTGATAATCTAGCTAGTATTCTCTTTGTGGCCTACTGATGACTGGCCTAAATCAAAACTTGGCAACCTGAATCTATGAGCTAGTTCATCCATCATCAAGTTTACTGCTTCAATTCCCTCTTGGCCTTTATTTGACACTTTGAAATTGTGAACAATATTTTTCAAGTCCACAAGACTGCTTCCGGGTATTATCCCTAACCTTCTTTCCTTCAACAGTTTTTGCACTCCAGAAACATTCTCCCATTGAGCAGACACGGCATAAATGATCAGTAGAAACTGGTAACAGGCAAGGTTCTTAGGATCCATGTCAACAAGAAGCTTAGCAATCCGTTCCCCCAAGTACACATCTCTCTTAAAACGACATAAACCAAGCAAACTTGCCCATAACAATGACTCACACGACACATCCCCATCAAATTTTGCAATGCTCCGCAGCAACTCTTCTGCCTCATCAACAAGCCCCACATTTGCAAGAAGGTTAGCCATGCACCAAAAATGACCATAATTGGGCTTCACACCAAACACATCAGTCATTTGTTTGAAGTAAGACCTTCCCTCGGCCAACATCTCCGCCCGAGCACAGGCACAGAGGATCCCAATGAAGGTTACTTCATCAGGGAGCAACGTCGGACTCTCATCACTCTCAACTCCACGTTCCATCTTCCCCATCCCAACCATTACATCAAACAGGCTCAGTCCATCTTCAGGACTCCCGTGAATGCAGTGCCCCAAGATCATTGCATTCCACGAAACCAAATTCTTTTCTCTCATCCTCTCAAACACTCTCTGTGCCACCTCCACCCTCCTGCACTTACAATACATATCAATCAAAGCCGTGTCAAGGATCAAACTCGACCTCACGAACATCCTAACAATGCTCCCATGAACTGACTTTCCTTCCTTGAGCCTCCCCGACCGACCACAAGCTGTAGCCACACAGACCATAGTCCTAGCATTACCCCTCAATCCCAACCTACCCATTTCACGAAACAACTTCATCGCATAACCAGGGTTCCTTCCCTTCAAATACCCACTAATCATGACGTTCCAAGTAACCAAGTTCCTCTCAGGCATTTCACCAAACAGTTGGTGTGCGGCATTCAATTCACCAACCGTCATATACCCATCAACGATGGAGTTCCACGAAACCAAATCCCTACTCAACATGCCATCAAACAACACCCTAGCATCCTGAATACCCCGACAACAAGCATACATGTGAATCAAAGAGTTCTGCACTTGCAACACAGAGTCAACCCCATTCTTAGTGGCCTGGGCATGACACTTTCGCCCATAATCAATGCAACCCATTTTGGCACAAGAACCAACGAGTGGCACGAAGGTGTAGCTGTTGGGAAAGAAACCGCGCATCAAAGAGCGAAAGTAAAACACAACAGCTTCGCGGGGAACGCGGCTGTTACAGTAGGCATGGATCACGGTGTTGACGCAGAAGGTGTCGGAGGAATTAATGTTTCGAAAGATCAAAAGGGTGTAAGCGACGTCGCATAAGTGGGAGGCGCGGCTCAAAAAGGTGCGTGCCAAGAAGGGGTTGCGGAAGAGGCTGGAAGTGACGAGGAGGGCTTGGATTTGAAGGAGGTGGCAAGCGCTTCGGCATGAGTTTTGGAGAAGCGATTCGAATTGCGAAGGGGAGAAGAGGGAGGGTCTTCGTTTTGCTTCAGGGAGCAAAGATGAAGTGTGAGTGTTGATGGTGACGGGGCGCGTGAGCAAGGTGTTTCGGAATGGGAACCGTTGGCGCGTGGAGACTCTGGCCATTCATTTGGAGCTTGCCTTTCACGGTTTTCCGATGGTAAGAGCTTAATCGCCATTGAAGAACATGCCTCTCTTCTCAGTTCGCTCTGTTCAGTTGAGAGACCACAGTGTGTGTTGTGTTGACGACGCGAACACTAAACGGTGTGTTCTCCCAAGCGCAATATTGTTAGGAATTAGTGTGGGGGTCTTCATCAGTGTAACTAATTATATATGTTCAGATTAGTTTGGGTTTTTTTTTTTTTTTTTTTATCTCAGGAGTAATTTGTTAAAAAAATTATTCGAATGGGTATTTTTTAAAAAATTTCTTAAATTAGGACAAGGACATGTCTCCGAAATACAACTTTTGAAACAGAAGTCGTGTCTTGCATACATGACTTTGCTTTTTTCTTCTTTTTTTTTATGATTTCTTAAAAAAGTTGTGTTTTGCAAATGAAATTTCAGTTTTTTTTTCTTAAGAAAGTAAAAAGCATATTTTGGAAACACAAATTTTTTTTGTGAAGTCACGTTTGTCAAATACAACCTCACTTTTTTTTTTTTTATCCTCATATGGAAGTCATATATGAAGAGTGAGACTTCTAATTTTTTTTTTTGTTTTAATTGAAGTCGTAAGCTTATATATATATATATATATATATATATATATATATATTAGTTCTTTTTCTTCTTGAAGTTAAGATTTCTCTTTTTTTTGAACTCATGTTTAGTGTTTATTTTATTTTTTATTTTGAATTTTTTGAACTTTGTGGTTGTGAAATATGTGCTAGTTTAATTTTGTAAAATATTTGATTGTAAAAATTTAAGTATGGTTTTGATTTAAATTTATTTTAAAATGGTAAAAATTTGATGAATTTTAATTTTCTGTGGAACACATTTATCAAATATAAAAAATTAAAATTCATCAAATTTTTACCATTTAAAAATAAATTTAAATCAAAACCATACTTAAATTTTTACAATTAAATATTTTACAAAATTAAACTAACATATATTTCACAACCACGAAGTTAAAAAAATTTAAAATAAAAAATAAAATAAACACCAAACATGGGTTAAAAAAAAGAGAGAAATCTTGACTTCATGAAGAAAAAAGAAATATATACGACTTCAATAAAAAAAAAAAAGTGAGGTCGTCTGGTCGTGTTTGGCAAACACGACTTCACAAAAGAAAAAATTGTGTTTCCAAAACACGACTTCAGCTTTCTTAAAAAAATGTAAAACTGAAGTTTCGCTTGCAAAACACGACTTCTTTAACAAGTCGTAAAAAATAAAAATAAAAGGTGTCACGACTTGTCCTAATTTGGATTTTTTTTGAAAAATACCCAATCGGGTAATTTTTTTAACAAATTACCCTTTCAGAATAAAAAGCCATTAGTTTGATTTAGGTTTTGAAAATTTTAGACCTTCAACATACTAAAATGTCTTTGATTCATATAACTTACTACACTTATTATACTATATTATATGCCTCATCAGTCTAGGTCTGATTTATATACCTTGCTATACTAGGTCGACACATTACATTTAAAACGAGGTTCTAAAAATATTCTTTCCTTAAAACATCTTCTTTCATTTTTTGAAATATGTGAGGAATTTTTGTATTATTTGTTAGATATTTCTAAAAGTTAAATCTCATTAATTATTTTTGTTAATTATTTTAAATTCATGTTTTTATCTTTAAATAAGATATTTTATCTTTTTTGTTTTTGACTTTGGCATCACAGAAAAGAACTTATCTACTGCTAACTTCTACTTTTTTATATAAATCTATCATTTTTTCAACTTTTTTTTCTCGCTCTCTTCCTTTCTTGCCCCTTAATTGTTTTTTTCTCTCCCTTCCTCTTTTAGTTTCTTGATTCAGATAAAAAAAAAAATTGTTACTTCTAATGCCCTGGTTAATGTTGAGAGGAGCTTGTCAAATCATGAATAACTTGCACAAAACGTTAATAGGTCCTGAAAATAATGTAGACTTACATGTCTCAAACCGTTTTACTTATGATCAATTTTGTGAATTCAAAATTGAGTTGTGATTTGTGATTTGACCTATTTACGTCAACATAAATATTTAGCTTTAATATTAGCTTCAAAATCTAGTCGTGGTTAAGCATTGTCTTCCCATTCTTTTTTTTATCTTTTTCTTGAAAATTATTACATAAAAATTATTTCGTGACATTATTTCAAAAAATAAATAAATGTGTATGATGAAGTTGCCGAAAAAATCATTTCTTAGCGTTCTTCTTGCTGAAAAATATTATTTCTAGGCATTGTCCTTACTGAAAAAATTATTTCTTAGCATTGCTCTTGCCCAAAAAAGAAAAAGACAATTCTTATTATTGTTCATGAAAATTATTTCTTTCAGAAAAATTAAAAAAAAATTCTTAGCATTATTAAAAATTAACTAAAAGAAATGCAGTTGCTCCTCGCCGGATGGAGCCTCGGATCTACAGTGACGAAAAGAAGGCCTTTTTGCAATTATCAAAAATTTATAAGAGGACCATTTTATAAATTAAAAAAATTATTTCAGTGGTCTACCACCTTATCGTGAAACACTTCAGAACACCAGTGAGGTTGAAAGGAAATGGTGAGAGTAAGCAACGTGGTTCTGCAAAAAGCAGGCAAAACCCTATACGACATCCTTGTTTGCCCTCTCTCTAAGCAACCTTTGAGGTTTGTCCTCTCGATTTTATTATCATTTATTTATTTATTTATTACTGCAATTAATAATTTCTGCGTTTCTTCCCTAACTTGAATCATCTCTCTTCCGTGTAGGTATTGTGAGGAATCAAATTCCCTAATCAGTGATGCTATTGGCGTTTCCTTTCCCGTCGGTTCTAACTCCCTTCCTTTCAAATTTCCATGTTTCAGTTTTCACTTTCAATTACAGATTGACAATTGTCCTGTTCCTTTGGGAATTTTAAGGTTCCTTGTTTGCTAACAATGTTGTTTAGTTGCTGAAATTCTAATTGTCTCTGCAAGTGTTACTGCATAAGCCCCATTTTCCAGCATTTATGAATTTGTAGTTTGTTCTTTCTACAGATTTCTGAATTGTGAAGAATTATAAAATGTTTGTATTGAAATGTTTATTACAGGGAAAAATTACCCCTCCCCTCCCTTTATTAGTATTACATATGGCTGATATCACTGGTCATTAGCAAGCATAAACCAACACACAAGGCATAATTACATGTAAATAATGTGCATATAGTTTTGGTGATGACTTACGTGATTATGTTTCTTTTTTCTTTTTACCTGTTAGATTAAAAATGGGATCCCATGCTTGGTTCCAAGAGATGGGAAGATGCTTGAGGAGGAAGATGCATCAAAACCTGATAATGGTACCAATTTATCTGAAGTAGAAGAAGAGAATCAAGGAAGAAGTGCCTAAGATGAGCTGTAAGATTTTTGATGTTTGGACTTCAATTTCTCAGGGTTGTTGTTGCTCTTTCTATGCGTGTCCTTGTGTCTCTTTCACCATATGGTGATCAACTGTTGGTGGAATGTTGTGCGAGTAAGAAGTTATCCTGTTTACACTTTGGGGAAGAAACAATTTTATTTTTATTTTTTAATTTTCCTTCAATGAAAATTTTTCGAACTTATAAATCTCTCAATTTTCCCCTTCCCTTTCATTGTTTGAATAGTTGATTTGTATCTGTGAGAGTTCTCTCTCTAACTAGACCATTCATGGTTTATTGTCACTAGTGTGAAATTTAGTAATGATACACAACTTGGTAAAGAAAAAAAATTGTAATTTTTTTGTTCAATTAGTAGTGTTGAGGATACTGATCTCTATTGAAGAGATAAAAGGATTTGGTATTTGATATAGAGATGTATAATATCAATAGCTTTGCAAAAAGAGGCTTTTGAACCTTGCTCCTCATTACTGATTTACTAATGAGAATCAACCTAAGTCATCTGTTGTGAGGCATGGAGAACATGAGTACTTTCAATTTTTTCTTTGCGTCTATTAATTATATAGGTGGTCTTTCATGTATATATATATATATATATTAATCCTGCATCTGCCTTTACCTCCTCTTGAACCTCTTTGACTTGTTCCTCTCCAATTACCTTGAGTGAAACTCTTGCTTCCTCTGTGATCAGTTCAGGCAAACAACATTTACTGATGGGTTTATGGTGAGATTAGAAAAGCTATTCAGCTACTCAAGCCTATTTTCAAAGGCTAGCAGTTGTGCTTGCAGATCAACCCAGTTGAGTTCATTTTTGTCAGACAATTGAACAACAATGGCATTGTACTCACAGTCTGGGCTAGTGAGAATTTGTATGATGAGATCACTGGTGGAGATAGGACTTCCTGCAAGTTTGAGATTGTCTGCCAATGTCTTCATTTTTATTAGTCTTCCATCTTCATTGACCCTTCTCGAGTGCTATGAAATTCAAATTTGAGCAAGGTGACCCTGGAGTGTGTGTGACCACCCACAAGGCTTTGGGCAACTTCCCAAAGGTTCTTTGATGTTCCACAATGCAGTAACTGAGTGGCAACATCTGCTGTCATTGAATTGAACAGCCAACCAAGCAATTGTTGATCATTAGTGATCCATTCTTCATAGGCAGAAATTTTCTTTTTTCCTTGATTCTTTAATGACATTGATTCGAGCATTTCTTTGTGCCAAAGATATCATATAACCATCCAATTAAGGGAAGGATCAGGGATTTCCACAGCAAATAATTTCCTCTGTCCAGCTTGACAGAGCAAATAGAAGTGAGGGCACCCTTCTGGTTGTTGTAAGCTGAGGTATCCATGTTGAAAGAGGGGAACGTGGTGAGCTCTGAGAGCTTTGATACCAAGAAAGAATTTGAGTGAAATATGAATTCCTTGAAGATGAGAGTTTGGAGTTGGCCCCCTCCGTGACTAATTGGCATTTCCATTTTTCTTCCGTTTTAAAACTTGTGTTACTACATGACCAATTTGACAGGAGAAAATGTTAATCGTGTTTTGACTCCTTCCGTCCCCCAACCCACTGTTTTCCCCCCTACTGGCCCACCTACTTTATCCTCTTTAAGCTCATTTCGTTTTGCAACCAACCCCGCCCAACAGATTCATTGTTGCCCTTCCTTTAGCTCACATCTACTGGGAACAAGAATGCACCTTTCCTGAATTTTAATTTTCAGTGTCGTTATGATTCGAGTATACAGTAAAATGTGTAATCCACATCTGCTCTGAGTTTCTTCTCAGGATTTTGTTTGCTATTTTAAGTTGAAAAAAAAGGGTTTATTGTTTGCTTCTATCCAAGGAATAACTTTAGTCTACAATTCCAAAATCACAATTACTACCAAGTGTGCAGAGTTTAAAGAATTCCTGTTCTTATTATCTCGAATTTGGGCCGAGATTGTTAATCATAGCTTCTGATTGGTAACACCGTGATAATTAAGCTAGAGATTGGCAGGTTGTGGGTTAGAGAGAAACTTTTACCTCTAAGAACAAGCAGGACATAAATATGAAGTATATAATTCATTCAATTTTTTCAATATACTAATTTACATAACATTCACCGCCTCTCTTTCTCTCTCTTATTTATTAATATTTAATTAAAGTACTATTCTCCCATCATTGAATTACGTATGATATACAAAGAACACCACCTTAAGTCCACGGGTTCTTTCCCATGAGATTGTTAGATAGTAAAACTTGATAACTTTTTTTTCCCTAGAAGCCAACAAAATTTATTAAATAGAGTATAAGAGTATTCTAACCCATATTCAAACATTCAGCAAGTAGCGAATTGGATAGCATTAACTAATTCAAGACACATAATTTACAGCCCAATCAGAAAACCTACAACAAGAGCCCCCATCTAAAATACTTTTTATTTTATAAACCAAATCTGTATATTAATAAATATTCTAAACATAGCGTAAGGTGTGCCAAAGTTTATAAAAAAGAAAAAGAAAAAAGTCTAAGATACAAGAAAACGTAAGTGCAAAAGTAGACCCAAAAATCAAACCAAACACAGCGATGTAAACAACAATCCCCACATCACCTAAATATATTGCCCATCTAAAATACTTATCATATCAAAACTACCCCCTTAAACCGAATCATATTAACCAGTAACCAAATTAACCATTTGTATTGTACTTTCAGGTCTAGTTTCCGCGGCCACGCTGATGGCCCAATCTCTGTTTGATAAGTAAATCCTTATTCGGCATATTATAAGGCCAAAAATAGTGACAATAAAAACTGCCACGGCTGTGTATTTTATCCCGTTGGTGGTTGAACCGTCCACATGACCTCCCGAGTTGTCCACTGCCGGTGGGTATCTCTTGTTTCCTGGTTTGATCAAACTGCATGAAAATTCAAACAAGAGCTTTGATACCATATTATGATTAGAAGAGATGAAATTTACTGAATGAATTTATTGTATTGATTAGAGAATGAGTGCAGATCCTTTAAAGTAAAATAGTGTAGTATTTAGTAAAGTGATTAAGTTAGTGGCCACTATAACACTTAAATCATACACCTGACTACACCAGATCTTTTTTTTACATACCCATATTTACCTCTCATTTAATTTACTTTATTATTTTTTCCTCTTTTCCTATTCCTTTCAGCGTCTTTTCATATTTAATAATTACAAATGAATATTTGCTATTTGATGTATCTGTTATTGACTATGATGTATCTATTATTTTCTCTTCTTATTTTTTTGAGCTATTTTTGCTGTCAAAAAAGAACAATAGCAAATGAATATTGATAACTGGACTGTAAGGATGAATAAGTATGTTTGAGTATAATACTGTAATTTTCATATTTAACAATAACAAGTAATTTATTAAAAAAATTGATTTAGTTATATGAAAAGACGCTGAAATGAATACGAAAAGAGAAAAAAAATAATAAAGTAAATTAAGTGGGGATAAATATGGGTATGTAAAAAATAGATCTGGTGTGATCTAGTATATGATTTAAGTATTATAATGACCAATAACTTAATTACTTTACAAAATGCTGTATCATTTTACTTTAGAGTATCTGTAGTCTTGGAGAATAGTACAAAAGCTTATATAAAGAAGAGGATACAATATAGAGGCTATAACTGGCACATTAATTCTGCCTAACAGAATTAACCGATTCTGTTTTTACTAGCTAATACCCAGTTTAAAAAATCAATAGCAATTGCCGAAGATTAGACAGATGCTCATCTCCGAACTTAACATCTAGCCAACCCTAGAAGCAGTAAGCGTTGTTGACTACACGGTGCATATATCTTGTAAAAAAAAATGTTAAATTAATTAGTAGGTCCCTCAATTGCTTAAAATTTTTTAATTAAGTCTCCAAATTAAAAAAATTGTAATTAGGTTCTTAATCTTATAAAAGTTTTGTAATTAAGTCCTTATGATTTTTAAAACTATCATAAATTATTATTTTTTGACAATTTCAAGCTACCAAAAACTAGCTTCAAGATCTAACTACAAAAATTTTATAAGGCCAAGAAATTAATTATAATTTTTTCTACTTTAAGAACCTAATTAAAATTTTTTAAATAGTTTAACAGCTTATTAAATAATTTAACCAAAAAAAATGTGATTGTTCGAAAACCATTTCGTCATTTTCACACGAAATTCGATCAAATCAGATTTTACATTTTCTATTTTTTAATTACTATTTGTTTAAAGACTGAATACGTGCACTCCCTTGTACCAAATGGCAACTCTGAAAAAAAAAATGTAAATCTTACTTTCTTCCCATCAACTTGGAAAAACAAGAAGAAACGTAACATTAAACCGAACCTTTTTCTTTCAGGCTGTCTGAATATTTAAAATAAAATTTAAATATTTCTTTGGTTCATGTAATATGTCATTTTTTTTTTAGTCTTTATAATTATTTTTTTCTGAAATGGTCCTTGTAATTTTTTTTATTATTTTGTTTTAGTTCTTATAATATACTAATTTTTTAGATTTTGTTCTTGTAATATGTGAATAATTTATTTTTTAATCCCTATCATTTTTTTTAAAGGGACTAACTCAAAATGAACAAAATATTATAAAATCTAAAATGAAAAAATAGATATATCACAAGAATTAAAAAAAAAAAAACAAAAACCAACGTCAAAAATATAAATTTTGCAAATACCAAAACCAAAAAAATAATATATTATAAATACCAAAAATATATCTAAACCTTAAAACAGCAACAGTATTCGTTGTCTTAAAAACGCACGCTTATATTGTTTTGCCTGGTACGTATTATTTCAACTCCAAATTTTATTCAATTTCTTCAACAAAGCTTTACGAAAAAATAACCATAATTTATTAAGAAAAAAATCAATAAAATTATTAAATTACCTTGCGGAGGATGTGGGACAGAAAGTGACGGTATAAATGTAATGGGCAGAGGCACAAGCGAAGGAGCCATGATCATAAGCATGGACGCGAGCGCGAGGGCAAGCGCTCTTGAAAAACTGTAAACTCGAGCTGGAATTGCATGCGTCACCTTGACACGCACTTTTGCAGGCCACGCACTCGCCGTCTCTTATCACCTTCAGATCTTCCGGGCACGCCACGTTCAAGTCCTTCACGCAGCCACTCGCCCTGCAGCTCCCAGCTCCGGTAAGGCCCCGTGGTTCCACCTTCACTGGGAGGTTGAAACCGTCCACCAGGCTCACGTCAAAGAAATCCAGCCCGCCGGTGCTGTTCAGAGCGAACTCCGCCAAAGTAACTGGCGGGGCGGCGTTTCCACCGGAGCATTCCACGGTGGATGAGCTGCAGTCGCCGGTGGCGCAGGAAAACTTTGTAGTGATATCGCGGGAGCAGAGGGTGCGGCCCCATATGCTGCCGGACCAAGCGGGGCCCACAGGGACGGTGTTGGAGTCCCCTGGTTGGAGGGCGAAGCCGGTGGTGGGTGAGGTTCCGGCGGCCGATAAAATGCCTGGCCAAACTGTGTATTGGCATTTGTTGGTGATGATGAATGTCGATGAATATGAATCTGCTCAATATAGAGACATCAGACAGCACGGCACACGATCTCTTAAAATTAAATCTTAACCATTTTAGAACAAAACACTATAAAAAGTTTATAACATGTTAGCATCGATGTTCGATATTCACCTGAGAATAATAGCAAGAAAACTAAACTGAAGAAGGCGATGATGAATGATGCACTCGGAGTAGAAGAAGCCATAATTGATAAGTTAGAGCAAAGTTGAGAAGGGAACTGAAATGGGTATTCAACGTGTGAAATATTTCAGGACAGGTGAATATATACAGGTTAGAGCATATGTATTGTTGTAGGCCTAGCGGTGAGGATTCTTGGACTTTACACAATTTGACTGTGAGGATTTTTGAAGTAGTTTGCTTTTGCACAAAATGCAGACGTTCGACGTGTTTGTTCTAGACTTAGACGGGGCCCCCACCCGTCTTTGTCATCCACGGTTCATGTCAAATTCTCAACTTCTAGACACCTTAAAAACCCAACACCCGGTAGATAGTCATTTAAAAATATTTTTTTATTGTTGAGTCAACGGGTACTTTTACTAAAAATACATTGTTAAGTGGCTCTCACTTTTTTTCTGTGTGAGCGACTCCCAGTTTGATTAGGTGGTGAATAAGATAAAAGCTGAGTTTTCTTATTTTTTAGATTTCTTTTCTTTCTTTGATATTTTATTTGATGTGGTTGTTTTTGGTGGACATGAGATATTAGAGTTGAGGGTTAATGGTATGATATTTGATTGTTCTACGATTTAGGCTAGAGAATGCAGATTTGGTGTTGGAAAATATTGTCTTAGCTAGTATGAATTACTTGTTTGAGGGATTATTTTTTGTTGACTCCATGCTCGTAACTTCAACAGTAGACTAATTTTCTACTTCATGTCAAACTATGTGGATTTTGTTGTAGTTATGGTAATGTGAGTTAGGAGTTTGTTCTGTAGTTTAAGTATAGAGTAATGTTGTATGAGGAAACAATTCCAACTATTTATTCACATGTTTAGACACAAACTTTAGGCAAACTTATAAATTTTTACAAGCTTAAGACAAAGAATTCCCTATAGTGGTATGCCATTTGAAGAATAATAATAGAAATGGTAGTTAACCACATGTGTTTTAAATTAACCATTTATCAACACTTATTTAACCATTCTATTCTATTCCTAATGAAATTTGGATTTTATTAGTATTTTGAAGGTTATGGTTCACCTTCTCATTGTTCAATTTGGATGCTTTAAAGGTTGGTGTTGGTGAAATAATCCCCTTCTTCGTTACTAAGGTCTTAAGGCTGGAACTTAATCTCCAGTTGTAAGTCAACTTTAAACATTGTTTTTGTCTTGTGTAACCAATTGTATATCTTATTGTAGGGAAATAAAATAGAAATTTTAGAAAACATATTATGGTTTGATAATGAATCTCTCAGTCCCAAATGATTGTATTTTATATATATGTGTAGGGTTTTATCATAAATTGGCAATCATCTAAAGCAGAAGTGCTTGTTTCCTACCCAAATGAGCAACGAGAGCGATTCTTTCAATGATCAACCTTGCAGCCATGTAAAGTTAGAGATGGAAAAAGAACATTCATGGAAGGAAGATTTTTTTTTCTAATTTTGTTATTTGTGGATGCTAATTTGTGTGTGTGAGTGTAAAAAAATATTTATAAGATTAGCACAATTAACTAAATATTTCACATATTTAACCAATTTTGTATATGTTATTAACCATATATGTCTATAACTATGAATTTTCCATTGCATCTTAAGTTGGTCATTGTTAATTGGTTAACTCTATTTTATATGAGTGGTTAATTCTATCTATTGGTTAACTCTGTTAGTGGAAGTGGTTGGTTAATAGAGTAATTTTGTTAATCGGTTAACTGTTAAAGGAAGTGATTAATTCTGTTAAGTGAATGGTTAATATTGTCATTCTATTAGTTGGTTAACTTTGTTTAGAGGGAGTGGTTAATTATGTTTAGTGAAGGGTTAACAATAGGTATCTGATATGGGACTTGTATAAATACATGTATTCAGTTGTATGTAGTACACAATGTGATGAATAAAATTTTCTTCTTATTCTTCTCAATTCTTGTGAGTGTGTAAGTTATGTCTCTTGTCTTCATAGTATACATCTACTTAACTAAGTTCTTAGAATAACTTAACCATCATTTTTTATAATTGGATTTTCCTTTGCATATTAGTTACGTCTTTTTTACTAAAAAAATTTATATAAAATTTACTAGTTATCCTCTATAAAGGATTGATGTTTATGGTGCTACTTTTAAAGGATAACAAAATTTCATCACATTTGGGTATTATAACAAATTTATCAGAATAATATAATTGACCAATGTCTATGCTCAATTGACCATTTTACTACAACCAATTAAGCACAAAAGCCTATAACTGATCTTTGCATTGCATGTCAAATAGGTCATTGTTAGTTAATGTTCAATTGCAAATTATCCATATAAAATGATGTTGCAAGATGTGTAACTTTAAAAATATAATGTGAATTTTATTTTTTAGGAAAAAAAATCATTTAACCATCTAAGCACATGATTAACCTCTTATTTACATTTAATTAACCATGTTTATGATTGAACACTTAAATAACCAATTATTGACCAAGTGTAGTCTCAAATGTGAGAATAAATTTGTAGGTAAAACAAGTACCAACTTTAACAGACTTTCTTGTCCACAATTTCCATCACATTTAGTAATTATAATCCATTTATTAGAAAAGAAATTAACCAATGCATGTGTAAACTTAACCCATTTAATATGAATAATTAACCATCAAAGATTGAAACTGAGTTTTGCAGTTTATGTTAAGTAAGTTATACATAGTGAATGTCGTGTTTCAAAAATTACTCATTTAATTATTTCAAAACATGTTGTAAGAGGCATAACTTTAAGAATATAATGTTAACTTTGATTTTTGGAAAAAGCCTTGTTTAACCATCCGAGCACGTGATTAACTTGTTATTTGCTTTCAATTAACCATCCTTATATATGAACACTTGAATAACCTCTTATTAACCAATCATAATCTTATATGTGAGGATAAATTTGTAAATGAAACAAGTATAAACTTTAATAGATTTTATTGTCCACGATAATTCCATCGCATTTAATAATATAACTCATTTATAAAAAAAAAAATTAACTAATGCATGTGTAGAGTTAACATATTTAATATAAACAATTAACCATCAATGCTTGAAACTGAGTTTTGCATTTCATGTTAAGTAAGCCATACATAGTGAATGTTTGAATGTCAAAAATTACTCATTTAATTATCCACAAAACATGCTGCAAGAGGTGTAACTTTAAGAATATAATGTAAACTTTATTTTTTGAAAAATACCTTATTTAACCATCCAAGCATGGAATTAACCTGTTATTTATATTCAGTTAACCATGTTTATGTTCAAACACTTAAATAGCCACTTAATGACCAATTGTAGTCTCACATGTCATGTTACAGTTACAATTTATAGGTCAAAAACTATCAATAAGTTGTGAAAATGATTTATTAAACATGTTTTTCATCGCACTTAACCATTACATTTGTATTTATTAGATTAAGGCAATTGACCAATTTTTACTTTGAATTAACAAACTTTGTGTGAGCATTTAACCAAATATGGGTATAGCTGAATTTTCTAGATTTAAACTTGATCATTGATAGTTAAGTTTTTTGGATAAAATTCGACATTTATTGGTAGAAAAACACAAGCATTAAAAGTGCAGCTTTAGAATCATATTGGCCATTATTTATGGTTAACATAAGTTAAATTTACCTTATAAAGCCCGTTATTAACCCATTTTTTATCTTCAATTAACCAAATGATTGAACAGTGATATCCATTGACAAATTGTTGTAAAAAAAGTCAAAGATGTTGGAATAGCTATACAGGTCAAACAATTACAATGTGAACATGTTTTACCACTCAATAATGGTGTCATATAACAATAAATATAAAACCAAAAAATTAGTTACTGCATTAAATTGTTTCTGCATTTTTATCATATTATTCACACTACAACAGTATTTACTTAAGGATAGGTAACTTGCATAGACAAAAAAACTAACACATAATGTTAGCTAGTGAATAGGTAGCCATTCATAACATCGTACATGGATCCAATGCCAATTACTGGACAAAAATGGGTCCATACCATGGCAGGCAAGGCCAATTAGGACAACTTTCCAAACATGTTTGCTTCCAATAGTCACCTACATATTAGAGTGTCAAATTTAAAACCTCACAATATATAATACAAGTTTACAATCATAGAATGGTTACATTTTGGACATGTTACAAATACCTTGTGTGGTTTGTTTTTATACCTTTAATATAATATTTCGTCACACTCAAACATTTGTGAAATATCTGAAATGTCCTTTTTGCAACATGCGATGAAAAGTCTGACATTCCTTACTAATATTAATATACAACTTTAACAATATAATGTCATGTATGTTTTTGGACAAAACCTTAATTAACCAGAAGAAGCACATGGTTAATCATATATTTACATTATGTTAACCATATCTGTCAATGAACACTTAAAGAACCACTTATCGACCAAGTAGTCTAACATGTAAGGATAAATTTGTAGAACAAACAAGTACAATTAAGTTGTGAAAAAGGCTTTACTGTCCACAATTTGTATCACATTTAGTAATTATGTTAATTTTTTCAGAATAAAACCCTTAATCAATTTATATATGGAGTTAACCTTTTTAATATGAATAATTAACCATCATAGTCTAAAGCTGAGTTTTGCATTTCATGTCAAGTAAGTCATTCTTTGTGAATGTTTTAGCGTAAAAATTACGCATTTAATTATGAACAAATGATGCTTTAAGTGCTTCAACTTTAAGAATATAATGTCATACATGTTTTTGAACTAAGCCTTACTTAACCAGAAAAACACATGGTTAACCATATATTTACACTCAGTTAACCATGTCTATCAATGAACACTTAAATAACTACTTATCGACCAATCATAGTTTGAAGGAGTAGAAGACTTAAATGATGGAAACTTATTACCAGGGGAAGCAGAAGAAGAGTTAAGTTCTACATTGAAAAGGAGTTAAGTTATGCTAATTCTTAACAAAATTTATACATGGGTTGCCCAAGTAGATGACTACAAAATGAACAATATTTATGGAGAACATCTATGAAAAATAGGCGATACAATCACACATTAGCTTCGAAAAGAAGCTCCAAGGCAGAATAAACTTGTATCCAATTTGACTAGTGTTATTCAAGCCAAGAACAAGCACTTAAAAGACATGGAAGTGAGATGCCATGAGAATGCACACAAAATTAACCTTACTATGATGGGAAAAGATAAATTAATTCAACCTTACAAATAATAGATAAAAAAATATAGTCAAGTAGTAAGGATCACTTTGAAAGAGTTTTTACTGACACGAAAAGCTTAAATTGTAATTGGAATCTCAAAAAAAATGAGCTTTAATTGGGGGGGATTGAATTGGAAAGACAAGAGACATATAATGAAAATGAAAGAAAAAAGTTGGAATCAAGGAGAATGCAATAAAAAATAGCTTTCTTCGAATGGTTACTATGTAGCAAAAGAAATATGATGAATATGATATAAAACTGGTTGAAGATTAAAAGATACAAAAAGAATAATTTCATGCTAAAATCATCTAGCTTCAAACATAACTTCATATGAAACAAGAGTTGGAGTTAAACATTCAGCAATTAAAAGGATCATTGTATCTGTTGAAGTACATGGAACATGAAGAAGGTAAATACTTTACCAAAAATTTAAGAGGCAAGAAACAGTCACTTGAACACTAAGATACATTGAACCAAACACTGATTATTAAAAAGCATGAGAGTAGTTATAGAAATGACAAAAGCACGGAAGTATATTTTTTTTCATTAAGAACACATGCAATATATCTCTCATCTACTACTTAGATATCATATCCACTACTATGTACACATTATTATTCACACCGTCCTTTTCATAGAACTAGTAAGATGCAGCAAATTCACAGTATTATATATTTTTTGCCTCTTATATATCAAATCATATATATTTGATAGAAAGGATTCTCTCATTTTTTGTAGAGACAGCTATTGCAATCCCACCTATTACAAGTCCTACAAAAGTTGTAGCAATGCTTAGGACAACAACACCATCTACAATGAAAGAAAAGAAACACTTGGTGCTTTATTAGAGCCAATATCTACCCGCTTTCTTCTTTCTCTTAACAAGAAAAAAGAAGCAAGCAAAAATGTTAAGTTGGAAATTTTTATCAAACATTTGATTGGCATGGTGGATAAGGGTAGTGTTTGGCACAAGAATTGATGACAGTATTGTAGGAGAAATGTGATGTCACTACTTGGTTAAGTGAAACTAAGGTTTCAATGTAAGATTACAATGCCAATGTCAAAGTAGGGGGAAAATGCAGTGAATCATAATGTCATCACAACCAAAATATCATAAATCATATATATCATCAAACAAAAAAGAAAATCACACATGAATAATATGAGGAAAAAAAAAAAGAAAAATGAAAACTCAAGCAAAACCAGATTTATACACTTTATCACATATGTTTGTCGCCCTTGTTCTTTCCGTGTAAGCACTGCAACTTCTCTCAAGCCTGTGTTCTTAAAGCACATCCTTTATCAAAAGATAAAAAAATGTCAATAAAGGAGAGAAAAACCACCAAATAATGGAGTCAACAAAGACAAAGAGTCAAGAAGAAGAAGACAAACTTGGAAGATGCAACTTCTCTTGAGTTCTTGCACTATTCACAATGAAGGGAATTGAGAGAAAAAAGAAAAAGAACAAGATCGTTACTTTTTTTCTTGCCCAAGTGTTACAACTCTTTCTCTCAAAATTTCTTTTCTTTTTTTTTTTTATTTTTCCCCACATATTTTAAAATTTCTTATTTAAATAATAAATAATTAAATAACATAAAAAATGTTAGCTAGGCGGGTGTCTCATAGGTAGTGATTACTATTTAGGTGTCTGAATATTAGCGCTACAGGATTAATATCCTCCACATTTAATGTCACATATTTATTGCCCATATCACCACTATTTGCGAGTGGCTAATGATCAATGGACATAAGTGAAAACTAGACACCCTATAGACACCCATTAAAAATATTTTTGCTTTGTTGACTCATTAAATGACGCTTGTGTGGAGTTTTATTAAAAACCTTATTATTAAAAAAAACCAAATTTTGCATTAACAAAATTAACACAGGGAGCGGGAAGAGAAGGAGAAATACAAGAAACATGGAGGAGAAAAAAGAGGCTTGCTTAAAAGAAGAGGGCAAGAACGAAGAGGGTACCAAAGAGTAAGGAAAAAAAATTACAAAAAAAAAATAACATAGGGAGAAGCAAGAAGAGCAGAGGGAGTGGGAAGGAAAGGAGAAACACAAGGAGCATGGAGGAAAAAGAGGAGGCTCGCTTGAGAGGAAAGGGTGAGAATGATGAAGGGACACCAAAGAGGAAAGCTCCACTTCTAACTAGAGAAAAGCTTCTTTCTAGAATTGTCCTTGAAGCGCTCCACGAAAAGGTCATGACTCTGTGTTGGGAATCTACTCTTAAGATCTCAATTGGTTCTCTTTCTCTGATTTAATATGTGGTTTCGTCAGGTTTTTCTGTATAAGTAGCTCTTTGTTTGGTTAGGTTATGAATGAGATAGAAGTTGAGTTTTCTTCTTTTTTGAATTACTTTTTTTTGTACATTTTTTATTTGTTGTGATTGTCTTTGGTGGAGAGGAGATTAGAGTTGAAGGTTAACAGAGCATTGTTGAATTTTAAGGCAAAATAGATGGAAGGGCAAAACGAGTAGAAGAAATTGATATGTATGGGACTTTAAATTAGTTACAAGAAGAAAGTGGAGTTTTATGGTGTGATATTTGATTGTTCTATGGTTTAGGCTAGTGAATACAGATAGGGTATCAGAAAATATTCACTTAGTATGAATTGTTTGTCTTAAGGATTTATTTTTTTACCATAAAACTTTATGCTTGTAACTTTTGTAGTAGATTAATTTTTCACTTAAATTCAAATTATGTGGATTTTGTTGTAGTTATGGATGGTAATGTGATTTCGGAGTTTGTTTGTAGTTTGAGATTGTAATTAGTCAACTTTTTGTTGAGAACATGAGAAAATGAAAGTTAGGATAAAAGTAAATAGGATGAGAAGCTTTGACTTTGGTTAACTTTCAGGCTAGTTCATTAAATGGGTGAAAAGATGAAAAAATAAATTGATTCAGAAGAGATTATAGAGTATAATTTTGATGGATATTGTTAAACACTAAAAAATTGTGGGTTAGAATTGTGTGTTCTCTAGTTGGAGAATTCTTATTGTTGTACAATGAAACAGTTCTAACTATTCCCTCACATGTTTATACACAGACATTAGACACGATCTCTTAAAATTAAATTTTAACCATTTTAGAACAAAACACTATAAAAAGTTTATAACATGTTAGTATCGATTTTCGATAGTCACCTGACAAGAAATGGAAAAAAACTAAATTGAAGAAGGCGATGAATGAACTTTGAGTAGAAGAAGCCATAATTGATAAATGCCAAATAGAAGTGCAAGGAAGGAAGGATTGAGAAATAATGCGTTAGTGACATGTAGGAGCAAGGAATATATAGATAGAACTAGCACCCTAGCTGATTAGAATCGATGAAAGGAAATTGGGGCGATTATGATATTTTGTGACTCATTCCTCTAAGATGTCATTTGAGAACAATCGATATCATTTGTGTTTTGAGAGAGATTTAGCTTTTCTTCTCTCTTCAACTGCAAGGTAATCCATTTCCATTAGGAAATCGAGATTGCCTGCAGTCTGCAATTCCACACATTCACGCAGTCAAGAATTTGTAACCATCAGATCAAGGTTGGACGGCTCACGTTTTATCTAGATAAATCATACTTAAAACATGTATTTAAAATTTGAGCCGTCCAATTCCATCCAATGGTTACAAAATACTGACTACGTGAATGCGCGCGATTTCCGACTGCACTGAATCTTAAGAAACATCCATTCGGAGAATAGCCTTACGCCTTTACGCATTTGTGTTAGACTTGGTGAATCCTGTTAGATTTAAACAAGTATCCGTAGTTTATCACTTTCAAGTTAAATATTTAGATATTTAAAAAATTAAAATATTTATTATTATTTAATCCCATCCTAATGTCCTTTTTTTTTTGTTTTTGAAAATTTAACTTACTTTTTTATAATACAAAAAAATAAAAAACAATTTATATTCAAAAACTAATATAATAAAATTTATATTTTTAATTTAAATTTAAATTTTTATTTAGTATAAAAAGTTTTTATAATATTTATTTTTTTCACTCACTTTCCACTCATCCAAAAAAGCGAGAGAAATTTTCTTACTTTTTTTTTTTTTCATTTTTATCCATCTAAACAACACATTTTTCATTCTATTTCTATTTTATTTTTATCCTTTCTATTTTTTTCCTTTTTATATATTTCCTCTTTATTCCACCTCTAATCCAAACAAAGCAAGTGTGGAATCATTTTGTAATTTTGTTAAAAAAGCTCTACTATTGAAATGTTTTTTTTTTTTAAATTATTATAACATAAAAATTAAAACAATAATGATAAATAATTTTATGTTAAGAAAATAATAAGAGTAAAAAAATTAATTTTTTAATTAATATAAAAATATGTTTCATACAATTTATTTAATATAATTACATTATAATTATAAATTTTTCACATTTTAACATTCTTTTACAAAACTTACTGAAATAAATTTAAAAAAAATGCATGAGTTAATAAAAAATACTTCATCTTATACCTTCCAAATCTCCAACCCTTTGCGGAGGAATCTTCTTATGCCCTCCAAGTCTCCAACGCTTAGGGTATTGGAAGGTTGAATTAATTTGCTTTTAAGGAGAAAAGTTAACCAATTTAATTTCATCGACTTTCTTATGTTATAATCTAATCAATTTTATTTAAAATTTAATTAAATCATAATGTGAATTAATTAAACACAATTTAGATTAAATTGGTTTATATTATTTTATTTTTTTAGAAAATAATATATAAACCTTGTAATACATAATAAATACAATAAAAACTAATACAAAGTATCAAATTTTTTTTCTCATAAACTAATTACTATATGCATGAAATTAATATCTCACTTTAGATTCAAGTTATTGAAAAATAACATAGACAACTAGGGATGAAAAAAAAATCCGTACTCGCGAGTAAAATTCGCTATGGATATTAAATGAATAGTTAAATGGATACTCGTTTATTAATGGGGTGGAGACGAATAGTAAGATACTCGTACGTGCGAGTACCCACACTTTAAAATTATTTAAATACCCTTAATTATTTGTAAAGTAACTTTAATTTATTTTTAGTATAAACATATATTTCAAAATTATTTATTTTTAGTATAAATATATGTTACAAAATTATTTTTTAGTATAAATATATGTTTCAAAATATATAATTTTAGTTTTATTTTATTTTTTACTTTTTGTTTAAAATTTTACATTTTAATACATATCTACGTATACTTGTGGATATCGACAGATATATATAAAATTTGTGGATGCCTGCTTAATCGGTACCCGTATAAATATGGGCGGGTATGAATGAACTACTTGTAACATCTCTCAAAAATAAGTTTATTTATTTATTTATTTATTATTATTATTATTATTAATACATAAATAATATTCTTTTATGTTGTTTTATGAGTGCTTTGCATAATATAAGATATAATAATTGGCCTAATAACCATTAAGGCCCAATAAGTTGTTTAGGCTCCAATAAGGGTTTTAACCCTTATAAGACCACTCACACACATAAACACTCACTTCACACACACACGAAAGAAAAAGAAGAGAGAGAAGGAGAAAAAAGAAGAAGAGGAGGAGAAAGGAGGAGTGAATTCAACCATCCAATCACTTCTAAAAGCAAATAATGAGTGCTTCTGATCCATCTTCTTTCCATTACATCACTTGATTTGGAGTTCGGAATGATGAATTAAAGGTATAAGGGTTCTTGAACCCTATAATAGAAATTTGGGTTTTTGGGTGATTTGTCTTATTGATGAGTTATTATGATAGATTTCATGGTTAAATAATGTGTATGAGTATTTATGACTTTATTATATTGCTTTGGAATAGTTGTATGGTAATTAATAGCCAAGGGATTGAAAATCACATCCCATATACCCATGTTCAGATCGAGGGTGTTGTCAGGCGCCAATATCGCATCGTTGGGCGACATTCAACCAGAGCCAAGTAGGGGATTCTGGTAACCTGTTGCCGGGCGGCAGTATTATGCTGCCGGGCGACAAGGCTGTCGTTAGGCAACAGTATTATCCTGCCAGGCGGCATTCACCCAGAGCCCAAAATGGGACTCTGGTAATATGTCGCCGAGCGGCAGTATTATGCCATCGAGCGACAAGGTTGTCGCTTAGCGAAAATAATATGTTGCTGGGCGTCAAACCCTAAAACAAAGTGTTAATGTTAAATGTAAGATTTAATATATGTCTATTGTTTTCAATATAACTAATGATTTTATGAGAATATGTTTTACGTAATGTCATATACGAAAAGTCTCTAGTTTAAAAAGAATAAGAGATTCTATAAATACCAAAAGTTGTATTTGAAAAGCCCCTCGGACTGGAGGGGGATATAAATATGAGGTCGTAATGTATTTAAGTTGTAATTAAAAGAACACATGCATAAGATTGACATGTCTTCTTTGGGTGAATGGGTGAGTTCCGTCACTTTCTATTTTCCAAAGGTTAGTGGCCAAACCTCTCAGACCGGAGAGGTATATAAATAAGAGGTCACAACATAAGAACAAGGGGGACGTTCCTTAAAAGTTTGAGCTCAATACTTTGCCACAAGACGAAAAATAGTAAATTTAAAAGTTAAGTATACAATAGAATGAAATGAAAAGTGTATGTTTGAGGAAAGTAATTTGACGTTTATTATGATTTATTTATGTATGAATTCCATTAACTTTATTGCATGTGTTTTAGCACTCACTAAGACATCATCTCATTAGTTTAGTGTTTATGTTCCAGATTGACAGGTGATGACAGCTAAAGTTTGACCTTGAAGACATCATGTTTTGTAATTGATGTATTGAAAGGATATTGTTTATGTATTTTGAAGAATATTGATTTATGGATGAAATCTTTGGTGTAATTATTCTCTAATGTGAAAATTCCTCTTTTTGTGACATGTAATTATGTTATATTAGGGCTTTATGTAGATTTTGTACAACAACTGTATTAGTAATAATATTACAAATGCCATATTCTTATACTCAATTATTTATATTATCCGTATTCTGATCATTAAAAATGTATATAGAAAAGTGTTGTTTATTAGGGTGTTACACTACTACCTACACCCACCCCGCCCCACTGACATCTCTACACACAACATTACAACAAACATTTTCAAGATACAAATTAATGTATTTACTTACGTTGGAATTTGTTTTTTTTTTTACTTTGCTAAAGATATTTAAACTTACTTATACTTGTTCAAGCCTCGTTGTAATTTAAAATTAGATTATCTATTAAAAAAATTAAATAGCAATAATGTCAACAATATTAAAGGTTCTTCATTCAAAATTACAAAATAAAAAAACAATTTTTTCATATAAAATAGATTAAGATCATCACTTAAACTTTATATAACAATTTTTAAATTAAAATCAGAGAAAATATTTAAAGAAAAACCTTTGTAGGTTAATAAAGAATAAAAGCACCAAGTATATTCAAAATTTAATATACACTCAATTACGTAAATCATTAAATATCTTGAAGAAAAAAAAAATCAATCAATAGCACCAAAAGAATAATAATTTACTTAAACCAAACAAATATTAAATCAAACTTTTAACATTTCATTATTGAAGAACACTATTTATAAATTTTATCAACAAATTTCCTAAAGACATATTTTAAAAAGAATATAAAATAAAATTTTAAATGAAAAATATTTATTATATTAAAGTACTTTTAAGAAAATATTTTTAATTGTTTTAGTAAAAGATCTTATATTTATAATCTACTTTACAAAATTGACTTGATTTTTATTTTTCATTTTTAACTTTTTTTTTACAAAGACCATTTATTTTAATCCACTTTACAAAAAAAAAGATATTATATATTAAATAATTTGTATATTTATAAATTTGATTTAATGGTTGTTTGAGCAAAAATCGCTATAGAGCTTCTGACGCAATGACGACAAATTTCGATCAATAGTTCATGGAGGAGAGGAATGAGTCAATGGTGGCCACCTGTAAGCACTATGATGCTCAAGTCAGCAAAGGAATGAGACGAGTGAATGAAGAAGAGGTCTGAATGTTACCTAGGGGCGTATAACCCTTATATAGCTTCCATTAGGATGAGAAAAATTGTTAGCCTATAAGGTAGTTTGTTATGCTGCTTGTGGCAATTGGGGTTGGCGTGAGAGATTGGCGGTCGAGATGTTCATGGTTGAATACCAGGAGGCTCTCCCTAACAGTGAGACTGGGGAGCTAGGATTCCCACAAGAATGTTAAGGGATGTTGAGCAGTTTGTGACCTCACAACGACCTGTGAGGTTGGCACTCAACTTACGCGACAAGATTGAGCACTGAATGAAAAGCTGATAATGGAGGCCCAATATTACTCAAAATAAATTATTTAGGTGGTTATTCATGTATACATATACAAAGGTAGATAGAAAACTATAGAAGATGATTAATATATATGCAAGATAACTTTTCTTAAACTTGAATACAATGGTCTGCCTCAATCAAGTATGTTGGCTTCACTTGTCTTTAACTGCTTGCCGGCCTTCCTATGAGATTATTTTCTTTGCTCCCCGTCCCCCTTCCAACATGAAACTTTCTCATAATTTTGACTTTTTTTCCCAACTTGCATTATCTTCTTTTTGTCTCCAAATTGTTTACCTGTTTCTTTAATTTTTGTTTACGTTAGTGGAAGAAGAAGCAGAGGAAGAATTAGAAAAGGCATCCTCTGATGAAGACTCTCTAAAGGAAATGCCTCAACCAAAGGCAACATCTAAAGTTGTTAGCAAACCGTCCAAGGTTCCCTTGACAAGAACAAAGAGAAAGTTGATGTTGCCACTAGAAAGTGATGATGAGGAACCTGTTGTTCAGAAGGTTCAGAAGAAAAAGCAACAAGACTTCACAATTACGTAATGCTCCATCTATACCTATTGTGTTGTCTAGTAAACGATTTAAGACTACATCTTCTAAACATATGACAAAGAGAGCTTCCAATGATCCTTTCTCATATGAACTTTCACCCACACTGTCCATTCTACAAGAGGAACCTCTACCTTCACCCAACTCGCCCATTACCTTCTCACCACCAAATCCACAAATAGAATCCACCATCTAACCAAAGCCAGTTGTCCAACCTCAACCTGAACCACAACAACCCAAACCCACAAAGAAAATAACCCAAAAACAAACACAAAGAGCCCAAACCAAGAAAAGAAAGACCATCCAAGATACTGCTGCCCAAACCATCAACCTAGAGACCATCTTTTAATGTTCATGAATTCAAAATCGGGCCATGGTTTGTAATTTGACCTATTTACGTCAACATAAACATTAGCTTCAAAATCTAGTCGTGGTTTAGGCATTTTCTTCCCATTCTTTCTTTCTCTTGTTCTTGAAAATTATTCCATAAAAATTATTTCCTGACATTATTTCAAAAAAAAAAAACAAAAAATGTGTATGATGAAGTTGACAAAAAAAAATCATTTCTTAGCATTGTTCTTGCTGAAAAATATTATTTCTTAGCATTGTTCTTACTGAAAAAATTATTTCTTAGCATTGCTCTTGCCGAAAAAAGAAAAAGATCATTCTTATTATTGTTCATGAAAGTTATTTCTTTCAGAAAAATTAAAAAAAAATCTTTATATTATTAAAAAATAACTAAAAGAAATGCAGTTGCTCCTCGCCGGATGGAACCTGACATCTACAGTGACGAAAAAATGCCTTTTTGCAATTATCGAAATTTTCTAAGAGGGCCATTTTGTAATTTAAAAAAAAAACATTTCAGTGGTTTTATCACTCTACCGTGAACCACGTCAGAACACCACTGAGGTTGAAAGGAAATGGTGAGAGTAAGCAAAGAGGTTCTGCAAAAAGCAGGCAAAACCCTATCCGACATCCTCGTTTGCCCTCTCTAAGCAACCTTTGAGGTTTATCCTCTCAATTTTATCATCAATTATTTATTTATTTTTTACTGCAATCAATAATTTCGGCGTTTCTTCCCTAACTTGAATCATCTCTCTTTCGTGTAGGTATTGTAGGAATCAAATTCCCTAATCAGTGATGCTATTGGCGTTTCCTTTCCCGTCGGTTCTAACTCCCTTCCTTTCAATTTTCCTTTTGAATTATCGACTGACAATTGGCCTGTTCCTTTTGTTCATGTGGGAATTTTAAGGTTCCGTGTTTGCTAACAATATTGTTTAGTTGCTGAAATTCTAATTGTCTCTGCAAGTATTACTGCATAAGCCCCATTTTCCAGCATTTATGAATTTGTAGTTTGTTCTTTCGGTAGATTTCTGAATTGGGAAGAATTATAAAATGCTTGTATTGAAATGTTTGTTACAGGGAAAAATTATCCCTCCCCTCCCTTTATTACAAATGGCTGATATCACTGGTCATTAGCAAGCATAAACCTATACAAAAGGCATTATTACATGTAAATAATGAGCATATAGTTTTGGTGATGACTTCTGTAGTTATGTTTCTTTTTTCTTTTTACCTGTTAGATAAAAATGAGATACCATGCTTGGTTCCAAGAGATGGGAAGATACTTGAGGAAGAAGATGCATCAAAACCTGATAATGGTACCAATTTGTCTGATGTAAAGGAAGAGAATCAAGGAAGAAGTGCCTAAGATGAGCTGTAAGATTTTTGATGCTTGGACTTCAATTTCTCAGGGTTGTTGTTGCTCTTTCTATGCGTGTCCTCCTGTCTCTTTCACCATATGATAATCAACAATCTCTGAGCCTACTGTTGGCGGAATGTTGTGCGAGTAAGAAGTTATCCTGTTTACACTTTGGGGAAGAAACGTTTTTTTTTTTTTAATTTTCCTTCAATGAAAAAATTTTGAACAAATAAATCTCTCAATTTTCCCCTTCCCTTTCATTGTTTGAATAGTTGATTTGTATCTCTGAGAGTTCTCTCTCTAACTACATGATGCAAGGTTTATTGTCACTCGTTTGAAATTTAGTAGTGCTACAGAACTTGGTAAAGAAAAAGAAAAACTATAATTTTTTGTTCAATTAGAAGTGTTGAGGATACTAACCTCTCTTGAAGAGATATAAGGATTTGGTATTTGATATAGAGATGTATAATATCAATAGCTTTGCAGAAAGAGGCTTTTGAACCTTGATCCATATTACTGGTTTACAAATGACAATCAACCTAAGTCATCTGTTTTGAGGCATGGAAAACGTGAGTACTTTCAATTTTTTCTTTGACGTCTATTAATTATATAGGTGGTCATTCATGTATACATATACAAAGGCAGATAGAAAACAATAGAAGAGGATTAATATATATTCAAGATAACTTTTCTTGAACTTGAATACGATGGTCTGTCTCAATGGGATCTGGTGGTGGCTTGACTTGTCTCTTACTACTTGCTTGCATTCCTAAGAAATTTTTTTCTTTGTCCCCCTCCCCCTCATAAAACGTTCTCGTGATTTTGAGTTCTTCCGACGTGCACTATTTTCTTTTTGTTTCTAAATTATTTACCAGTTTCTTCAAGTTTTGCTTACGTTATTTGTTATTGAGATTCTTTGATTGAGTTGATTCTCTAGTTAACTGGCCCTTATAAACTAGAAAGCCTGTGATAATAATAGTAAAAAGGCGGCTTACTTAACATGGAGCGGGGAATATTTTCCCGAGATTGGACCAGATTTATGATTTTAAATACTTACTAAAATTATCATTAAGTCGCGCCCCCTCTCTCACCTTCAATAATTACACATAATTTTATATTTGGTCGTCATCTCTCACTCTCTAATAAAACGGCGAGATTTCTCTTATTCCTCGTAAACCATTAGCAAGAATTTCAAGTTTCTCACCGTTTATGGCTTAGCTCATGCTGCTTCTGGATATCATAGAGTTCTTGAAGAAAATAGCAAACGATACAATCAAGCAGGGGCGGAGCGTCATGTACTCATGGGGTGGCCTTGGCCCCCCGCCCCCTGCCCCCCCAAAAAATATACACACATACAAACATTCTATATATAAGGCTACCCTTACGCTCTGTTTGTTAACGGAGAAATAGAGTGGAAGAAGTGAGGAGAAGAGGGAAGAGAGATTAAGTGGGAAAAGTCGACCCGTTTGGTAGCAGAAAAATGCTAAGGAAATATTCAAAAAATGGGTGGGGCCCATGGTATTAAAGTTCCATGCTCAATAGCAAAGATTAGCTCAAAACTCTTCTGCTTAATCTCATTTGCCAAAAGTAACCTGCGTGGTGTTGTCCTTGCTTTCCTCGTGCTCCACCATTCTTCCTCATGGTGATTTTGAGCAGATTTGTAGCTAAGATATGTTGTGTTTGCGTATGGCAAAATCGATTATACGGGTGGATTAATCGATTATGTTGAAGGGTTGTGTGTTTGGTTGTATGAAAATCGTTATTGTAAATTGATTTTGTTGAGTAAACAACGAGAAATATGAGTTAAATAATATAATATTAATGTTTCACTATAGTCATTGTAATCATTTCAATGCCTTGTCAACCGTGATGGTTATTTATGAACCGTGAGTTTTATAATATGATACAAAGTGTCTTAATCGATTATTAATGGACATAATAGTTAATGTAATCGATTATGTCCATTAATAAAATTTCTGATTTTTTTTCCACATAATCGATTATACATTCAGTATAATCGATTATATTGCAATATAATCAATTATACTGAAATGTAGTATAATCGATTATGTAGAGATATGAAAAAAAAAACAAAAATCATGAGTAAAATGGTATTTTTATTAATAATCTAATATCTTTTATTTTATTTTTTTCTTTCAAATTAAATAACCTCACAAATTTAATTTAATTTTGTTTCTCTTCAATCAAATAACTTTAACTTTGACTTTATTTTTTATCTTTTCTTCTTTTCTCGCCTACCTACTTCTACTTCTTTTATTTCTTTTTTCTTTACCAAACACAGTATTAAATAGGAAAAAAACCATATATACACTATGCATATATAATTTTTCAATAATAATTTTATATACTTCTATTTTTTATAAGTCTTTGATTTTCTTTTTCTTTCTATCTCCTTTTTTTTATTACGTTTTTTATTACATTTCATATTTTTTTTCTTTCTCTTCTTTCTATCTCTCTTGTTACTAAATATGAATATACCTTATAAAAAATATACAACCATCATTTTTCATAATTTTTTAAGATCTCTTCATTTTTTTTCTTAAATGTTTCTTAATAAAAGAAATTAAAAGAATATTATTTCATTGTGATATCTTTTTTTTTTTAACAGGGAATGTATTATTCTTATTATTTTCAAATTAATTAAATTTTGCCTTAAAAAACTTGAGGATCAATTATGCTTTCAAAACTTTAAATATGATATTAGATATAATAAAGATTTTCGGATATTAGAATTGTTTACTTGAATTTTAAAAATTAAATCTCTTTTCTCCCACTACAATGTTATAATCTTGTATCTTTTATTTAATTAATATAATTATGACTTTCATGATATGGGGTCAATTATTATGATACTTTTACTTATTGTTCAAATTTAATATAATAATTTTAAATTTTAATTTTATATTTGACCCTAAAAAAACAACCTTCTAGCTCCGCCCTGCAATCAAGTCCAGGATTTTGAGGGTAATAAATATTACAGGTTGGGTGATTGCTTTTTGTTCAGGCCTTTTATGCCTTCGTAATTTTTTTTTAATCCCAAAATTGAATTAGGTTAGTTAAATTTGTTTGATAAGGAAGTATTAGGGTGTACTGTGGGGTAAGACCCTTCTTTTCTGGACAATAAAACCACTTGAGCACAGTGGAAAATATAAGATGGAACTATCACAATTAATATTCCTTCAAAGAATGGGAAGGGATGCAGATCCTGGAACTTCAACAAAGTCTTTGGACCATCTGCTACCCAAGGTTGGTTTGCTTTTGGTATCAATTTTCTCCAGGATTTATATTTTTTAGTGTGATTGAAAATTTCTCTCTCCTGTTGCAGCTGAGGCCTTCTTAGATATATGCAGTCTTTCATTAAATCTGTTATTGATGGTTATAATGTTAGGATTAGGAAAAACTTACACTATAGTAGGATCCATATCCACTAGAAATTTTCTCTGGAAACAAAAAAAAATAAAATGAAATTTGTAATGACCTTTTGCTGATTTATGTTTTTAACATGTAGACTGGACCAAAAGAGATCACAGAGAAAAGCCAAGGTGTAAATTACAGGGCTTTAAGCGTTTTGTTTCTTATAGCAGCTCAAAGGACACTTTCTACTATGACGTTTCTGTTCAACTATTTGTTTCTTTGGAATGTGACGTTGCCTTGTTGCGTAAATATTGCAGCCGTTCCTTCTAACAACACTTCGGTAGTTTTGTTAGGGATAGTTCTTTTATAACACATTTTGCAAGCGTATTTTGCACTAAATGCTCGAGAGTTTTATTCTCGCCCCCGTTTATTCTTTTAAATAAAAAGTTAAATATATACACATAATAAAAATTCCGTGCATCTTTTTTTTTTTTCAAAAGGACCTGTGCATCTTTGCTAAAACAGCTTAAATTTATATAAAGTTATCATTGACATATATGGAAATCACTTTGGCCAATTCAAAAGTCAATCATTAGTATTTATTATCCCTATTTAACAATATTTACATAACTAGTTAATGTCACGAGTTAGCCTGTGATTCGCCAAACAATTTAAAACATTATACGCAGATAAAATCTTTAAAGCTCATTGTAGAATCCTCACATTTGCAATGAATTGTGCATATTGATTGCTAAATGTGGGCACGGTGAAAATTTTCAGCATGAGTGTCCCAGGGGTATCAAAATGATGCCTTCCCGGAACGCCATCCCTAATTAATGAAAAGAGCAACTAAAAGAATATTAAAGAAAGTAAGAAACAATGAGGAATAAGAAAAATTATGTTAAAAAAGATAATCAAGCACATAGTACAAGGCACTAGGTGCTACACTGGAGTTAGGAATCCGGTAGTTTATAGTATTATTCTCCCTCAAAGAAGTGAGGTATCTAGGTCAAGTGTAACACTCTTATGTTGGTGTAACCGCTTGTGTTTGGACGCTAGAAACTGTCACACAAACCTTATCTGACCAACCTTTCAAACCAAGCAAACACAACTATATGACTAAATAAGAACTATAATTGTGACAGTGCGACCCATTAGTTGCAACTCTTTCTTATTAAGGATCTAATAGAAATGCTTCCCCACCAGTAAATCAGATGACTCTCAAAGGCTTGGTATCACTTGTCATCAATTTAATTGGTCTAGCAGAGGGACGAAGGAACAATGATGCCCCTTTACCTTACATGATATCCGGCCATATTGTACCACATAGTAACAATCAGCAATCATCTGAATCTGCAGCAGCATCCAATTTTAATGAGGATTGTTGGTGTTGTGTGTGCTTGTCGAGGCTGAAAGCCGAAGATGAAATCCGTGTCCTTCCTTGCTCGCACAAATTCCATAAGATTTGTGTAAATAGATGGCTTAAGGGTCGCCACAAAACATGTCCACTCTGCCGTTTCTCAATGGGAGCCGAGGAGAAGTCTCATCGTGCCGAAATGTTCACTGAAGAGATGTTAATATGGTTTTCTTCTTTCCATGTAGCTGGTATGTAATGATCTAAAATTCACCAGCTAATCTATGTAGTTTTCTACAAGCAGAGCCTTGTATTGCTTTCAAGTTTTTGTTGATGCAAGGCTCATGAATCTGATTTCAAGCAAGCTTAAACGAATTGTTATGGCTTATGATGTCTGCTGTGTATGAATGCAAATGACCAAGTTCACAAGGGGAAATGATTGACATTGCCACTTTCTTTTACCTTATTTTTGTGATATATGTTTACCAGATATATGACTATATATCGAAGAGCATCCATCCCCGAATATTTGATAATGAATTAGCTAACAGGGAATAATAAGTTAATATCCAATACGATGTCCATTCCTCATGAGGCATAAACTTTTGAAACCTGGTATTTTTTATAAGAAGAAGTTTGTCGATGTGTGGGATATATACCTTGTAAAGTCATTTCATTCAGCATGATGCTCTCTGTTTTCTTTAAGAAAACATCATCTTCAGCAATTCATTCTGAATTTCTCCCAGCAGAAATGAGAGATCTTCAGAGGCGAAAATTCTCCAATTATTGTCTGCAATTGCATTCACTTTATGCACACACGTCAATCTCTCTGGTTCCTCAATAGTTTGATCTAACATGCCAAGATGCTCTCCCCATAGTGACATTCTGTAACCATAAATCTGCAGGAAAAAAAAACCACTGAATGTAATAAATAAAATATCACATGGTATATTGGCACATAAGAGATAAGAGGTTCACACCATTGAGGCATCGATCAATTTTCTCCTAACATTCCCGGCACAAAAAGGGTACTAGAGATACGTTATTGAAAAGTGAAACTAGCAATGGTTCTTATTTGGTTACTTATTCATGATATCATTTAGTAATATGCAGGGCTGACCTAAAGGTGAAGCAATTAAAGCTCAAACTTTAAGCTCACCAACAAAAAATTATTTGCAATTAGTTTTTATAAAACAAAAAGGTTACATATGTTGGCAAAAAGGCACAATATATAGTTTTCTCATTTTATTAAATTTTTTTTAAAAAAATTTGCTTTAGACCTCACTTAACGTTGGGCCGGCTTGATAATATGGGAGGAAGTCATTTGCATTCAGTAGGAGATAAGGGTGATTTCCAGGTCTACTTAAGCCTAGAATCGTCCAATAACTTGATATATCTGTGTAAACTGCAGTAGTTTTGGATAACATGTGATTTCCAACTCACTAGTGTGCTCAGGTTGTAAACTCACATGTCACTTGAGGCTGGACCAAAAGATATTTATAATTAGTAAAAACTGCTACAACAATTAAAGCTTATGCAGAAATACAAACCTGACCAGATCTTTGGTACTAGCCATCTATCTTTGGTTTATATTATCAGATCCCACTATAACATACTAATCATCAGTGATCGTCCCCTTAGCATGTACATAAACCATAAATCGGCGATATTTATAATGCTCCAGAGACCTGGCAAGAAAAATATATTCACAAACCATCATTATTGATCTGTGTCTACCATAAGAGAAATATTTCAATTGCAAGATAAAATTTGGATATTTTAAAAACACGAATACACAGACATATAATCAAGAGGAAAAAGTAAACAGTTGGATGAACTGCGAAAATATTCTCCATAAGTTTTAAGTTTGTTTTTCCGGTTTCTGGTTGATTCAATTCCAACTTTTTGGTTTGATTTTTGCAATTTGCATTAAATTGAATCGATTTATAGACAGTCTAAGCAAAAGTTAAGAGTTTACTTTCTATGTACAATAATTTGACACTATATACAAATCACAAATAACATGCGGTCTGCGCACAATCCATCTACCGAATATGTAAGATAGTTGGTAAGAGCCGAATACTTACTAAGTACACCTCTTTCCCTTTTTTTTTTTATATTTTTTATTACTAAAAATATTTTTTGTATAAAAATAATAAAAATTTTATTTTGTATCTATTTTCATTATTATTTAAATTTCATTTTTGCATCGTCCATCTTCATTATTTTTTGAACCTTAATTTTGCACTATCATCTTCATTATTTTTTAAATCCTAATTTTACACCTCATCTTCATTATTTTTTGAACGTTTTACGTCTATTCTCTTTTCTTCTCTATCAAAAACAATAACATTTTATCATAATTTCATCATCTACATTGAATACAATGTTTTCCATCACTGTGATGTTGTGCGTATTTCATCAATCTTATAATATCACATATTAGAAGATATTGTGCATTGTGTTTTTGTCAATAAGTCAATGTGGCAGTTACTTTTTCAGAAGATATGTCATTGCATTGCTTTTTCGTAATTTTGGGTTTCACTTTTTTTAATGATACCAAAAATTACTTTTTGGAAACATATACCTATTCCAGAAAATAATTTTTGGAACTATGTGTCCATAATAAGTATATGTTTCTAGAAAGTAATTTTCGGTACTTTTTTTTTATTATTTCATTGCAACTTTATTTTTTTAATTTTATTCTTCTTTGTATGAGGAATGCAAAGGAATAACATTTTTGGGAGAGAGGGTGTGGAGGAATAAAGGCTGCAGAGAAATAAGGCATTTTCAAAAATAAAATAAAAGAGGTTCAACAAAACAAAGAATTATTTGAAAAAAAAAAAAAAAGACATAAAAGAGAAGGGCATTTAAATAAATTTATATAAAAAAGGGAAAGAGGATATATTTAATAAATTGAGAGGTGTAAATAAAAAACCTCGTAATAAACATCAACCCAATCTCACGTTAAAGCCTGCAGCTGGCCGAAATATTGAGTCTTTCTTAGGGGTGAGCATAAACCTGCAACCCACCCATACCTGATCTGTCCAAGAAGATAGGCGGTTGCAGTCGGATTTTCAAGTTTGGCCCGAAACCGGCCGATGATCGGGCCTAGTCACAACCCAATGTCTAGTGAAAAAACACACACTTTGACCAAAAGAAAACGAAGTTAAAAAGACAGAAAGGCTACTCCTAATTTACAAAACGAAAAAACCGTTCCGTTGCCGGGAATCGAACCCGGGTCTCCTGGGTGAAAGCCAGATATCCTAACCGCTGGACGACAACGGATTTCTGCTTACGGTCCATTTTTCAATATTTTATTTACAGTTTTCTAGGACTAAGCTTGTTTAACAAATTTATCTTACCATGTAATCTATAAAAGAGTACATCTGTAATGTTTTTACAATATTTTATCTTTTAAATTATAAAATATTACATTAAAATTATTTAGTTAGATTAAAAATTTTACTCCATCTATTTTTAATCTGGTGGTTATAGATTTTCTTTTCAAATCACTGCAACATAATATCGAGAATGTGTCATCAAATATGAGTTTTTTTTCTTCCTCAATTTGCAAATTATATATATATATAATGAAAATTATAATATCCAAAAAACGTAATTCAACCTAAAGTTTCTTAGATAAATTTATGTTAGTTTCATAACTGTATAATTCGTTTCATCTATTAATTACTGTTGTGTCATCTTGCATATTTACACGTGAAAATTCAAATACGTAAATAAATTAAACCTTTTGTTTTAAGGTAAATTACTAATTTTTTTAATTTAATTTATTATATTATAGAAGTTTAAATGTGATTTAACATAATTATATTTTTTATTTAACTAAATAAATAAAAATAAATTTTAGGGTTAAATATATTTTTGGTCCTCCAAAAATTGATCTTTTTTGGTTTTAGTCCCAAAAAAAAAAATCATTGAAATTGATCCCCAAACTTTTCAAATTATCTCTTTTAAGTCCTTCTATTAAGTTTCTTAATAGATGCTATTAAAAGTGGGTCACATTAGCATCCCAATCAGCTTTGTTGGTCTGATGTGGCCATCTATTTCACTATTTTTTTTACCAAGTCAGATTGTAATTAAAAATTGAAAAAATAAAAAAGACAAAAACAGAGCTCGATTAAAAACCCGCAGGGCGGCTTTTTCGGAAAAAACCAGCTCCAAGCTCGCGCCGGGCGAGTCACACCCATGACTACCCTGCCTAGCGGGTACTGAGGGCCGCTTGGTGCGAGCTCGGAGCTGGTTTTTTTCGAAAAAGCAGCCACCCACTGGGTTTTTAACCGAGCTCCGTTTTTTTCTTTTTTATTTTTTCAATTTGTAATTACAATCTCACTTGATAAAAAAAAAGTGAAATGGATGGTCACATTAAACCAACAAAGCTTATTGGGATGCTGATGTGACCCACATTTAACAACATCTATTAAGAAACTTAACAGAAGGACTTAAAAGGAATAATTTGAAAAGTTTGGAGATCAGTTTCAATGATTTTTTTTTTTGAGGACTAAAACCAAAAAATGTCAATTTTTAGAGGACCAAAAACATATTTAACCCTAAATTCAATTTTTCTTTTTTCCTTTTCCTTTTTTTTCAATTTAAACAGCTTAAAAAATCTTTTTATTTTTATTCATTTCCATCCTCTCTCTTTTTTTTATATCTTATTTCTTTTTTTTCGAATTTTTCTCAGGTTCACATAGGATATAAATCTCGTTAGAAGTAAGATAAAATTTATGGGGGAAAAAGTTACTTTTACTTTATAACTTTTAACGAATATTAAAATGAAAAGAGTGCGAGGAAAAAGACGTATGCAAATATAGCAAAAAGTAACAAAGAAATGTAAAGAAAGGTTCGGATGGGGCGAAGAATAGTTGGTAATTTTCTAGTCCGAGGAAAATATAAGCATACAGAAAAGAATGCCTGCTTGGAGATTCACATCATATTAGAATAATAAACGATTCATTGCTGCCAATATTCAAACAACGGAGCAAGTTTAATTGCGAGGCATGGTTTAATTGGCAACTTGTGCTTTAAGTGAATGGAATTTATCTATAGCGCAAAGTTTAATTGAATTTCATCGATGACATTCACCTGATGATTAGAGGCATCATCTTTCTTATAGCAAGAATTATCCTCCCATTTAAGGGAATGCAAGGAGTGTAATTTAGGAGAGGAAAAGGATAGATAAATTCTATCCTTAAATTAAGAGAATTATATAATATTTATAAAATGATTAAAATATTAAAATATTAAATTGTGTTAGTTTATTTTTATTTTTATTTTAAAATATTACTAAATTAAAATACATTTATTTAAAATTAAAAATGAATACTTTATTAAGTTTTTATTCCTCAAATTTTATATTTTTTTTCATTTGGTTACTTATTTTTAAATTACTTATCAGTAAAAAAAAAATTACTACCAAATTATTCTTCTTATTTATTTTTTTTCATTTTTTTTATAAATCACAGGTATAAGAAGCAATTCTGTTTGAGTCAGTTAAGACTGTTATGAGCTGCAAATCTTTTACCTTCGAATATTTAACACAAATGCACACTCACAACTCGAGCTCAAAACAATTGATTAAGTCAGAATAACCTCACACCCATTGATTCAGGCGCTTAGTAGTAGTCTTTTTAAATAGGAGACTAAATAAAAAAAATTATAATATTTATGAAAATCAAACGGAAACTTATTATGTTAAGAGGAACTAAAACAAAAATTCATAATATTTTAAACAATTAAATAGAAAAAATTTCAATAAGACTATTTGATGAAGAAAAGTATTTTATAAAATCACTAATTTTAAGAAAAATAAAAATGAAAAAACAAAATAAAAAATTTATAAAATTTTAAAGGAAAAAATTAATTAGGTCAAATTTATGTATTTTTTTTCTTCCAAAATTTTATATTTTTATTGTCAGATATACCCTAGGAATATGAGTACACTTCGCGTGACGGAATTTAGGAGGAAAATGAACAAAATCAATCCTGGCGTTGAGGTCCAGTCAAAGCTTTCTGAAGGAACCTAGTGGGCCTGGCTTTATGGTGTGGTAAAGGGGATATATGCACGTTGATATTCATTTGCAACATCAACAATAATATTCCCCATTTGTGGTACCACATTGGCTTTTGTAAAAGCTATTATATGAGACACTGATAATTGACACCACCCCTGCTCTACGTGAATATATTTCCTAAGCTGACGACATTCCCAAGTGTGGAAGAACGTATCATCCACTCTTGGGTGGACAAGTATTCAGTCACAAATAATATATATACATATATATATAAAGAGAGGGAGAAAGAATCGTCTTTTAGGCCCCTCCCAAACGCAATCACAAATTGAACTGCGTTAAAGAAATAGGCCCAGCCAGCAAATTATTAAGGAGCTGAATCTGATGATTCCACAGGACCGCAACGCAACAGAATTATGCTCCAAGTACCAACCTATTACTAGTTTGGATTAAAGTTATAAAAGTGCTTTTACGAATTTTAACATAAATTTGTGAATTTTAATGTACAAATAAAGAAGGAAAAAATTATTTCTTTGAGAGTAAAAATATTTTTAACCTCTTTCAACTGAAATTCAAACATGCACTTATCCGTTATATATATCTACTGACTAATTAAAAATTAATTTAAATATTATTTTAAAACAATTATTATAAAAAATAATAAACTTATCATATATGACAATCATAGATTAGATGATAAAGTAAAAAAAAAATTACAATGTCAGTACATTCTAATTAAGTTCTTAATTTTATATATTTTAATATAAAATTTGTATATAAAATTAATTTGAATATATATTTTAATTATATTTAACAATTTAAAATTAAATTTCACTCAATTTAAAAGCAAATGCAAGCAATTAAGCGTGCAACAACAAAATCACGCACCCATAACGACCGACCTTAACATAGCCATCAATTAGAATCTAGTGGGTGTTTGGCAGTGAATTGTGCTTCGACTAAGGAAACAACTCAATATCAAAACAATAATAAAATAAAATAAAAAAACTAAGGAAACAACTGTTTTAACGTCTCCTGTTTTACTGAATGGAACTTCACATGGATCGTGAACGGTTAATGCAGTAAAATGGTTTTTGCATTGTATCAAGTGTAAGTTTGTTATGTGAGAGATGGCTAAATCTTAAAGATATGCTTATTTTAGAAAAGAAAGTAGAAGAAAGGAAAAGGAAAGAAAAAAAAAGAGTAAAACATGAAATAAATTTTTATGTTGTTTGATAAGAAAGAAATATAAATATAAAATGATATAAATATTCTAAATAAAAAATGAGGTGTAAGATAAATAAACATATTTTTATCTTTGTATTAAAAGAGTTTTCTCTTCTTTTTTGTCTAAAATTAAATGGAAAATATCATTGCGTGAAACCTATATGTAAAGCTTACATTTAGGGATGGCAATGAAACGCCAGACGGGATAGGACAGACACAGGTAGTAGGCCCCCGCTACCCATCCCGCAAAATAAATATTTGCCCCGTGTCTATTCCCATACCCACGTAGGTATCCGTTAAGTGGATAGCCATGAATTTTTTTAATATTTGCAAGTATTCGTGGGTATCTGTGGAAATTTATTAAAAAAATAAAAAGTAGTTTACAAATATATTAACCATAATTTATAATTACTTTGACAATTTAAAAAAATAGTTTAAAGGCCAAAAAACTAAAATTATTTAAATATTCTATTCAATTACTCTACACAATTATACTAATCAAAATACTTCAATTTAATAATTTTACATTAATTAGTACTCGCAAATATGAACACCATGATACCTGCCCCCACCCTGTTAACAAGCAGGTAAAAAAAGATACTCGTATCCATTATCCACAAATATTCATTAAAGCTATTTATTTTCTACCTACAGCAAATTTAACCCACAAATATCCCCCAATGCGAATTTTTTTTTGTCATCCCTACTTACATTCCTTCTTTTGGTACAAGCTTCAAAATGACAAAACAACTCTCAAAAACATTATTTTTCATCATTCCTTCGTCTATTTTAGGATGCTTATGCTATCCACATATTTTACTTATGTATTAAAAAAAATTACACGTATTTTAATGATTTCTAATTGTAACATTTTTCTGCAAATTCATTTTGTTTTTGTATTTTGTGTTTATTTAATTAATATAATGTCATGGGATGTTACAAAAGGATAGAAACGGGTTTCACACAAATTTATTTTTGTTCCGATTTTTGGCAAAAATAGAAGGGAATGAAACTATTTTTGAATATAAAGATAAAAATATTTTTATTTATGTCACATCTCTTCTTTATTTAAGATATTTATGTCATTATATATATATATATATATATATATATACTTTTACTTTCTACATAACTAAATAGGAAGAAAGAAATTTTTCATATTTTTTTCATTTTATTTTCTTCTCAACCAAACAACCTAAAAAATTATCAAACTTTCTATCATTTTTTTTCCTTCACTTTTTTTTTCACTTTCTTTCTTAAACCAAACAACCATAAAAGTTATGATTAACATGGTTTTTAATTAATTGATAGAATAAAAAACTTTATACTAATAATATATAAAAATTGAACTCAATAATTAATTATTTTATTTTCGTTTAGATGCTTGCAATCTTGAGGCAACGAAAATCAAAAGCATTCTAACCCGTATCCTTTTCATTTTTACATGTTTGGATTACCGTTTGGATCCTTTTATTATTATATTTGGATGTCTTTCAAAATAATTTTGAAAATTCAATTTGTCACTAAACTGCGTTTGAGTTAGAAACAACGTAAGAGTTGCTTTTAAAAGTTTATTTTTTTTCGTTGATAGTATTTATACAAGTGCAACATCAAATAAAAATATTTTTTATTAATATTATCTAAACAAATTTTACTTTTTCAATTTTCGAACAAAAAATATCCAAACATAAATCAAATTATAGTAAACTTATTTTTTATCAAACTTAAATTTATAACACATTTTTTATTCAAAACTTACGTTTGTAAATTTTAACCCAAAATGGACTAAAATCCCGTGTGTCTTCATTAATCTTGAAACGTACAGTAATATGTTTCATGCTTGGTTTCTGTTACTTTTCATCGTTATACAAAATGTGATGGCGTTAAAAGAATTTTTTAAATAAATATTTTATTTTTCATAAATAAAATTATTTGTAAATGTGAGCCAAATAGATTTTTTTATAATCATAATTCTGTTTATATTTTAAAATAATTTATTTTACTCTCTAAATAAAGCAATTTTTATATTTAGTTTTATGTTTTCAAATAAAAAAATCTTTTAACATCAATTTTATTAAATTTTAAAACCAAAAAATATTTATTATTAAGCTTTTGTCCAATTCCTCATGTCAATGATGTCATGATAAAGTCATATGGCAACATTTTTGAAAAAAATAATTTTTCATTTTAAATTTTTTAATTAATTTTAAAAAAAAAATAAAAAAACTGAATCAGTCAGACTCAGACATAATAATACTTGTTGCCATGGTGGGGAAAAGAACAAAACGTCCTGTCGTGCAAATATCCTCCAGCTTATAAGATAAGACCCCTTGGTCGCGCTATTCCCACTTGCAGGAATAGTTAATTAAGTTATGTACGTAAAATAAGTAATAAATTAATTGAATTTTTTTTTTTTACGATTTCCGATAGAAGTCAAAAGTTAATAAAATAATTTATTAAAGTAAAACTATTTAATAAAATTAATTATTAAATAAGTCATAGGTATAAAATCAAATAAAAATATGTTTATATATTTTTTTATATGATTTTTTACTTTTGTAGCCAATAATATTATTCAAAAACTTTAACTTTATTTTTTGAATTAATTTAAAATCTTTTTATTTTTATTTAAAAATCAATATTTTATTTAAAAATATAGTGTAATACTAAATTAATAAATAAAACTTTTATTTGATACTTAATAATAAAAATAATAATAAATTATAAGTTTAATTAATAAGACAAGAAACGTTTAAAAAATTTAAATTAATAAAATAAGTTAATTTATTAAAAATATTTAGTTTAATTAAACAATTCTTAGTCAAATAAATTATAAATATAATAAAATGACTTATCAAATATTTTTTGATAAAATTAATTATAAATTATTAAATATAATTAAAGGAAAATGGTTGATAAGCACCTTAATGTTAGATGACACCAAGAGAAAAAGAAAACAAGAGAAAAATATAAATATAATAAGTTTTTTTTTTTTACCATATATTATTAGTACAAAATATCTATCAATTTTATCAATGACTAATTTTTTTTATAAAACTTAGTTGGTCACCTATCCAATCTCATTTTTTTCATTCACAACTTAAAATCTAAAACCTTGTTTAAAGAGTTCAAATCCAATTTCACTTAGATCAATGGCACCATGGCATGATAAGTGATGTAATACAATGAGGAGACATAAATAATAATAATAATAATAAGGATTAATAAAATATTTGAAGTAAACCGATATTTACGTGTCATTACTCATAATTAAAATATATATTTTAAGTAATGCTAGATATGCTAGGGTAAAGAATGGATAGTTCACCAAACAGACACCTTACTTTTCGCATGAAGTAAGTTTAGTGATAAAGAAGAAAAATGCAAGACGTCAAAATTGGTTAGGAGGGGTAATACCATAAAAAGACCCATCAAAATAAGTTCCTCGTTGAGGTCCCGGTAAGGAACGCAAAAGAACATTCTTCACAATTCTCATACATTCCCCAAATTGGTGTCTAATGTCTATAAATGTGGAAGTGTCACGGCCACAAATCCAGAAATGCACTAAAACCCATTACATCATCATCACTCAAAAGGGTAAACCGGAGATTCAGGGGCATGTGGTTAAACGAGGACAGTAATAAGAGACTCCTCAAAATGGAGCTGTAGACGCTCGATGTAGGGTGCCCTTCTTCTTTTGCTCACTGGCTGTGGCCTCACACAACTGCAATCACATAGGGACAATCCCCTACAACCAATCACCTTCTGCTAGTGCAATACGAAAGCATAAATGCAACAACTTCTAACAAGGACGCGGCATAATCACACGAGTTTTTTTTTTTTTTTTTTTATAATATATTTCCAGAATATTTGCTTTTAACTACTTTTTTATTTCATCTCTCTCCGCAATACTATTCATCTAATCGCATTCTTCACTCTCTGTCTCCTTTCTACTGTATTTCTATTTTTCCCCTTAGTAGAAATGAAATTTCTCTGATCATAGTTATACTTATACCTGTTGTTGCTGTTTTCTGAGCCTTGCATTCTCTTCCTTTAACTGCGCAACTTTAAGCTCCAGTTCATTCGTGTAAGCCTGAAGAAACGAAAAAAGTAAGACATGTTAAGCAAATTTAAATAAAAAATAAAAAATAAAACGAAAATTCTATAAGCTGCGTAATATAACCCGGTTATATATATATAAAGACGCAATCTCCGGATGACGTTGTTATTAGTACTTAAACCTACACTGTAGCACTTAAATCCCCACCCACCCAATAATTTAGGAGCGAAAGAAGGAAGCAATATTTTCCTGTTTTCTAGCACGCGATCGTGCAGCGGACTCACGATTCTTTATCATACGCTTATTTCTTCTGTCGCCTTGGCTGCAATCAGGCGCGGGTTCAGCAAATCGTTTGGTGCCTAAGCAGTTGACGGAGGCGAGGCTGTGAAGCGGGGATGGGTCTGTGAAACAAGAGACGTTGGAAGAGGCATGGTGGTGGGGCTGTGAGGGTTTGGGTGCGAGGGCGTCGAAATGCAAGTCGGGGCGAGAGTTCAAGCTGAGGGCAGTGACGAGAGGTGGGGCCGGCGATGCTGCAGGGCAGTAAAGAGACGCACTTTCTGCAGAAGCAGAGGACAGTATGCTGTTTGGTGGGTCTAAGCTGAAGGGTCGAGCCAGAAAGTCTTGGAACATTACGCCCCCCAAGTTGGGGTGGGCACTGGTGGGGCGACTGGTTTTGTCATTTAAGGTAGCGAGGTTGATGTCTTTCCACACCTCTTCCATGGTTGGAACGAGAGAATGATGGTGATAGTGATTTTGAGGCCTGTTTTCTTTAGCTGCAGTGGATGATGCCCCCTTTGGGATAGGGTAGTGTGGCAAAAATAAGTGGGATTTGGGGATTATTGAAGATTAAGAAATAGAAAGAGGAGTGGGGTCGGGTCAGGGGATGGGGACGGTAGTGAAGTTGCGGAGTACTGTTACAGTATCCTTAATTGGTTGCTTGCTTAATATTTTGCAGCTCTCTCTGCAGTTTGTGTGAGTAGTCATGTCGGAGTCTCGACACGTGACACGTGACACGTGACACGCGCCCGACCCAGAATCCCCAACCAATAAATCATAAGGTCACCCCTCCCATTAAATTAAAAACTATTTCGTTGGCTGCGTTAATCCGGCCATTAATTCATTTTTGTTAACTTTAACAAAAAGCATTTACGTTATGTGTCCGTGTGTATAGGGATGATTTTAAAGAGTTTAAGGATATATTTGAATAGTGACAAGCTCTCTACTTAGTTCCTAAATTTGGTACTTATTGTTATATTAGTTCTTGGATTACACAAATAAAAATAGTGCTTAAATGACACATCCATACAATTTATGTGGCATATTTATATAATATAGTCCATGTGTGTAGGGACCATATAAAGAGTTTAAAGATATATTTGAATAGTGACAAACTCTCTATTTAGGTCCTAAATTTAGTACTTATTGTTATATTAGTCCTTGCATTACACAAAATAAAAATAGTGCTTAAATTCATATTTCATTCCTCATTGTAGTTCAAACATTAACCCGTGTCCATTATTCTTAACAAAAGGGTCATCGTTGACATTTTAAGTACCTTTGTGACATACACGCGAAATGACTTTAATGTTCCAGACAATAGAAGATAGGGCTTTGCACCTTTATATTTATCGCTTCTCCACTTTGCATTATCATTGACCATTATCTATGCCTCCGGGGACACAAAAAGTTTATGAACTCAAGGACCGTTCCTAATTGAAATAATTAATCAAGTTTAAAACCCACTACATTAGCTCTCAAGATCACATTTTGCTTCCTCTCCATCATTTTCTATAACCTCAAACCCTACTTAAACCGCAAAGAGTAGAATTCACGTGTCATATCAAGATCATCATCATGCTCTACAAGGACAAGAAACATAATCCTGTGACATTTGGCATCACATTAATGATTGATCTTATGCACAATAACCATTATGCACTACACTTCCAATGCATGATAGTGTTACATGGTTTTCTATTGGAAGAAACCAAATGTGGGCCATCGAAGCTTTCCATGCACACACTAAAAGACAATCGTCAATATTTTTGCATCCATATTTTCTCCTCAACTTGCACATGTTCACACTTTTTACAAATATGAAAGGTGTTGATGTCATGTTTTATGGGAAAAGAGCAAATCTTATTAAATTTTGAATCCCATATAAGCCTAAGGAATATTTGGAAGCAACAAGCTAAAGATAGGGTCATTGAGTTATATGAAGAAAAGAAATGCTTGTTCATGTAGTGAAAGCATATTGCATAATGAAAATTCATTGTCCATTAAATGAAGACAACGTTCTTAATGAAGAAAATGAGATATATGAAAACAAAATGGATTCTTTGTCATGCAATGGTAGCATAGTGTATAATGTTATTGTGCATGAATTCAATGGTTGAAGCAGTGCCACATGTCGCAAGGTTGTATTTTTCGACCACACAAAGCATGACAATGATCTCGATCTTATGTGTGGCAAAGGACTCTGCCCTGCAATATTCCACTCTTTGTAGTTCTAGTAGAGTTTAAGGTCAGAGAAAATGGTGAAGAAGAAACGGATATGGTCTCAAAAGATTTAAAGGTGGGTTTCAAAATTGGTTTATTGTTTAAGACAAGGAAGTTCCATTAGTTATGTACCTTTTTTAGCCCCCCCAAAGGCAAAGACAATTATCATAACAAACAAAAAATGGAGTCACGATGGATATGATGGTGTAGAACCATAGTCCTTGCTGACTAGGATATAAAAATCATAAAATCATTCCAATGTTTGTGTCACGAAGGTCTTTATAAGAATTTTTGCTATTACAGTGGGTTGCGAGGCCGTCAGTAATATATACGGATAATATTGAGCTAGTGCTCTAGTAATTTACATACAACTTTTTGTCAGTAATACAGGGGGACTACATTGGGCATTTCCATTAGTAAATTATAATGGATTTTCCCATCAGTAAAAATCAATTATGAAATTTTAATCAATTTTTTGTTGGACAGAGCCGTTACAGACGACTTTTCCATTAATAATATGGAGGGAATTATAGTGGATTTTCTATCGATAAATTACAGTGAGCTGGTTCATCAATAAATATGAATAAAAAAGTTTTAATAAAAATTTTATCGTGCGAATAACTTATCGTGGTCTTAGCCATCGGTAATTACAGTGGGCCAAACGTACAGTAATTATTCTACGTATATTATATTATAATACATATAAAAAATACTTTACACATTATAATTACTTTTTTTAAATTTTATATAATTTTAAATGATAAAATTTAAAATATATATTATTATAGTCTTATATTTTTATATATATTTATATTTTTCTAATATATATATATATATATATATATATATATATATATGTGTGTGTGTGTGTGTGTGTGTGTTTTGATATTCTTATTAATTAGATTAAATATACAAAATTTCATATATTTTCAACATTATTTAATAGTTCATCACTTCACTTTATTTTAACATATAATATGATATTAAAATATATGTAAATATTCAATGTTAGATAACATATCTAGAAAAGTCCAAATAATGTGAAATTTGATATACATGATCATGAAGATAATATCACATAATTCAATAATTGGATTAATTAAATTTGTATTTTACAAAAAAGTTATTGAATGTGTAATTTGACTAACTTTGACATCTAGTGTTAACAAATCCTGATCCATATATATATATATATATATATATATAAACTAATTACAGTGAGTCTTACTGACTGTAATTACTTTTTTAACTTTATATAATTTTCATATTAATTAATAAAACTTAAAAAATGTATATATTATCATTATTATCTAATATTTATATAATTATTATAGTTGATATATATTATATACTTATATATTATATAGTTAAAAAAATTAATTATGACGGTAAAATCCACTGCAATTACCATTTTTAATATTTTAATATAATTGATGAAAAAAATATGTATCATTACCTTATATATATATGATTTTAATTTATGTCTATGTTATAGATAATATATATTCACATACTTATAAATTATAATTAAAAAAAGTAGTTACTCTGGGTTTTATCCACTTTAAATACATTTTTTTAATTTTATATGTTTTCATTTTAATTGATAAAATCTAAAAATATATATTATCATTATCTTGTGTGTGTGTGTGTAAAATTTATATAATTATTGTGGCTAATATGTATATTTATATACTTATATGTTGTAATTAAAAAAAGTAAATACAATGGGTAAAACTCACTGTAATTACTTTTTAAATGTAATTGATAAAATTAATATATATATATATATATATATGGCTCATTGACCAAAGTGATGCACTTTTAAAAACTATTTACCAATTTAGGGTTGTTTTGAAACATATTATCGAAATGGGGTAGTCAACGTTGGACAGTCCACGTCTGCATTTTTAATTTTTTTTTAATTTAATTGCAAAAAATATCACGCTGGGTGCCACATAGGATATGCTAGTAGTATTTGTGTTTTCAGAAAACGCAAATACTACTAGCCTATCCCGCGTGGCACCCAGCATGGCAAAAAGGTGACGAACACGTGTACAAAATGTTATTACCATTAGCATTTTCAATTAAATTTTTTTAAAAACTGAAAAAAATAAGTTTTTATAAATTTTTAATTATTAAATTGTTGAAAACGCTATTAGAAATAACGTTTTCAATTTTTAATATTTTTTTAAAAAACAGAAAAGAATATTTAATTTTTAATTAATAAAATTAAAAAAGCGCTATTCTAATAGTATTTTCATTTTTTTAAAAGTAATTGTTTTTTTTCAGTTTAATTTTTTTAAAACGAAAAAAAATATTTGATTTTTAATTAATAAATAAGAAAAACGCTATTTCTAATAGCATTTTCCTGCAATTTTAACTAAAAAAAGTGTTGTTGTTTTTTTTCAGGAAAATTGCGTTTCTATTTCCTGCGTTGGGTGGCTTATTATTTGGTTATAATATTGGTGCTACCTCCGGTGCTACAATCTCACTGCAGGTAAATTTGTTATTCAATGTCTTTCAATTGCATTTTGTTGTGCAGGAATGTAAACAATGATTTTTCTTATTGTTGATTTGAATTCACAGTCACCTGAGCTTAGTGGTATAACAGTAATTTTTTTTAATTAAAATTGCAGGAAAACGCTAATAGAAATAGCGTTTTCCGTATTTTATTAATTAAAATTAAATACTTTTTTGTTCGTTTTAAAAAAATTAAACTGGAAAAAAATTACTGTTTTTTAAAAAATAAAACGCTATTAAAAATAGCGTTTTCTTAATTTTATTAATTAAAAATTAAATACTTTTTTTCCGTTTTCTAAAAAAATATTAAAAATTAAAAATACTATTTTTAATAGCGTTTTAGACAATTTAATAATTAAAAATTTATAAAAACTTATTTTTTTCAGTTTAAAAAAATTAATTGAAAATGCTAATGGTAATAACGTTTTGCACACGTGTCCGCCATCTTTTTGCCACGCTGGGTGCTATGCAGGATACGCTAATACTACTAGTGTTTTCTGAAAACGCTAATACTACTAGCGCATCCTATATGACACCTAGCGTGGCATTTTTTGCAATTAAATTACAAAAATAATTAAAAATGTTGACGTGGACTGAAAAACACTAGTTTGACTAGCATTTTCCAACGTTGACCATTTCATTTCGATAATATATTTTAAAACAACCCCAGATTGGTAAATAATTTTTAAAAGTGCACCACTTTGGTCAATGAGCCATATATATATATATATATATATATATGATTTTAATTTATGTTGATATTATAGATAATATATTTATATATTATAATTGAAAAAGAGTAGTTACTGTGGATTTTACTGGAGGTTTTGCCCACTGTAATTATCGACGGTTAATTGTCATTAAGTTATTTGCATGATAAATTTTTTAGGCTTAAATATGTTTTAAATCACTGTAAATATGATTTTGTCTGGTTTTAGTCCTTGCAAATTTTTTTGTTAGTTTTAGATTCCTGACATTTTTTTATTATTCTTTTTTAGTCCTTATCATTAACTCTAGTTAATTTAATGCCGACTTGACTAACAAAATAAATAATATTAGTAATGAAGAATATCTTAAATTAAGATAATTAAATTATTTTTAGGCATGCAATTCAATTAAATAATGTATTTATTATTTTATATAAATAAGGGAATTGCATATAATTTACTTTTACAAGTTATTTTTAATTTTTAATATATTATGAACAATAATTTTTATTATTTTTAATATTGTTTTTATTTTTCAATTCACTCATTTACTTTTAACATTATACTTTTTAAAAAAAATTATAATTTACTTGGACACTTATAATTTATTTTTAATATATTAATTTATCTTTAGAGACAAAATCACTACTTATGATATATTAAAAAAATAAATTATAATACAATCAGTTGAAATTAATAAATTGGAATATAAAAATAAAACCAAAGTAATATATTAAAAGTAAATTATAAGCATCTAAGTAAATTATAATTTTTTTAAAAAAATTACAATGTTAAAAATAAATTAGTGAATTGAAAAGTAAAAATAATGTTAAAAGCAATAAAAATTATTGTCCATAATATATTAAAAATAAATTGTAAAATTAAACTATATGTAATTATCTTATTTATATAAAATAATAAATATATTACTTAATTGAATTATAATATAAAAATAATTTAATTATCTTAATTTAAAATATTCTTCGCTACCTTAATTATCTTAATTAATATTTTTTTATTTTGTTAGCCATGTCAGCACTAAATTAATTATAATTAATGGTAAGGACTAAAAAAGAACAATAAGAAAATGTAAAGGATCTAAAACTAATAAAAAAATTGCAAGAACAAAAATCACCATATTTGCAGAGATTTAAAACATATTTAAGCCAATTTTTTATTTATACTTATTGACAGACTAGCACACTGTAATTTACAGACAAAAAAACTCACTGTAATTTCCTCTATTTTACCGATGAAAGAGTCGAATGTAATTGCTCTGTCTAAAAAAAATTAATTAAAATTTTGTAATTAACATTTACTGACGGAAAATCTATTATAATTTGTTGACGAAAAGCCCACTATAATCCTTTTGTATTACCTACAAAAAAGTTGCCTGTAAATTATTAACGCACAAACCCATTATAATCCATCTGTACTTCTAATAGCCTCGTGACCCACTATAATTAACTGTAATAACGAGAATTCTTGTAGTGAATAGAGCTAATGGACATTTTTATCATGTATGTCTTTCGGTATGAATAATTGATAATTTACAATTGTCTCAATTAGCTTTTTATTTGAAAAGGAATACTATCATAAGTAAGTAATTACCTAAGAATGAAGTGTTTGTATTGTGCCTTGTGCAGCTAATATGAATATTTCAAAGTAAATATATTTGGTTTCACATTTCTTTGCCTAGAACTGCGTCGAGGGAGAGACAATTATTTGTTGCTTTCGCATTTTTATTTTTTATTTTTTTTGTTCTTTGAAACGATGGGTTCTCACATGTGCATATAGTCACCAAAATCACTTAATCGTTCTTTGACATGAAATTTGCTCATAGATGTGCATAGTTAGTGTGTTGTTGGATGGACAATGATAAAATTGATTTTAAATCAACGTGATTTTATAGAATTAATTTTAAGTAAATGTGAGTTTAAAGGATGTGATTTTTGTTTGGATACAGATATTTTTAAAATTGATTTTCACAATCAATGTTGTTTGGAAACTTGTCATCAAAATTTATTTTGAGTGTGTAATTACCAAAATGGGTTTTAGTTGTTATATTGATATTGATATGTAATTACCAAAATAAAATTTAATTTCCATAATTTATTTGAACTTCTTTTCAAACATTAGGAGCACGACCGTAATTATCGCAAACCGCAGCATCGTAACATTAGGAGCACGACCATTTCTATTTTTTTAAGAGAGGAACATGACCATTAGGTTCTATTCCTTTTGAATAATATATACATACATATATATATATATATATATATATATATAAAAGACTGCAACATAAATTTAATTATCGCATACTGTCTTATCAAGTCAGACCCTATTCTCCCATTTATCTTTGGCATCAGCTCCTCTTCTTAAAAATATAAATCTAACCCCCTATTTGACAATGAAGAAAGAAATAGAATAGAGAAAAATAGGTTTGAGAGAAATAGATAAGAAATAGAGTAAAAATAAAAGTTGTCTAGTTGTAGAGAAATAAAAGTGAAATAAAGTATAGATAATACTATATGGTTATTTGGTTTGAGTGGAAAGAAATGAAATAAATTATATTAATGTTAAAAATCTAGTTTTGCCCCTTGTCAACGTGTATTTTTTAAAAAACACGGATAACCAATTGTAATGTATAATAGTCAATTATGTGTAGCTCAATATTCAACTATTCGACTATTTTTTAACCAATTGTTCCTAGAGGTATTCATTAATCGAGTATTTTTTTTTTCATTTTGGATAGTCGATTATCTCGGCTAAGATAATGCATTATTTGCAAATAAAATTTAATAGTTGACTATGTATAAGTGATAATTTACTAATACATCATGGAACTCTCTAGAAATAAGACTCAATAGTTGACTATACATGGGTGATAGTCTACTATTCATTTTTCTCCAGTCAAACCCAATTCTTTGTTGAGAAATGGACAGGGGTGAGTCTCACCTAATTCTCACATCTCACCTTCTTATTTTCACACAACTAAACACATCAACTTATTTCTCACCTCTCTCTTTCTTTCCTCTCACTCCAATTTCTTACCTATTTCCACTCTGCCAAACAAAGTGTAAAGAATATGTGAGCCTAGCTCCTTTTGCCAAAGAGAAGGGTATATATGGAAGGAACAAATGATACCACATGACTTGCGTTGTTTTGGATCCAAAAGCTATTGAAAGTAGCTTCAGTGAGACTCACGTTTGTTCCGATGAATCACATTATGAGAGAAGTGCCAAACATGTTGGTCAAAGACAACATCAAATTTGACCAATTCTAAACTCATGTTTATTAGTTCCTAATGTGGAACCAAACACACAATTAATACACTTTTTGTATGTTTGGATTTACGTCTATAAGGAATTGATCCACATCTAGGGGTGTAAACGAGTCGAGTTGAGTCGAGCACTTAAAGTTTAGGCTCGGCTTGTGAAAAAAATTAGTTGCTTAAGCTTGACTATTTTATTTAAATGAGTCTAATTGAAAGCTTGAATTTAGCTTGTTTAAAAAATATAAGACTTGAACTTGGCTTGTTTAGCTCATTTATAACTTAATTATTTTTGTTTTATGAAAAAATCTTACATTTTTTTAACTATAACAGTTTAATATTTAATAAAAATTTAAATACTATATGATAATCTACAAATAGAAATGTATTTAACATGTTGTATGTGAAATTCAAACATTCTAGACTATTACATTTTCATAATATAGTAAATAAAAACATTATAGCTTTTTGACTACTATAAAAAAGAAATTTCAAAACCAATTTATTGCTCTCAACAAAGTTCTACATATTTCCATAATGAATATATAAATAGTAAAAGATAGTAAAGTCTATAATCATCAATTTAAATAAATGAGCTATTCACGAGTCATTAATGTTAAACTTGTAAAGGTTGGACTTGGTTCATTTAAATAATTGAGTCAAATTTTAAGCTTGAATTTATTTATTTAATTAAACAAACAAGCTTGAACGAACATTTAACGAGTCAAACTCAAATAATTCACGAATGGCTTAGTTCATTTACAACCCTATCCACATCAAAGCAAAAAATACTAATAGTAATTTTTGCGCTTTTCTTCTCAAATGACACGATTTCGTAATGTTACATATGTCTTTAATTCATTTTCAAACACAGAGAGTCTATGAGTTTGTTTAGAAAACGCTGAATTCTCTTTTTCTCCAAATCATAATCGGCAGGTCGTTTTTCAACTCCAGATACCTGTCTAACTCGACCTGCTACGATGGTCCCTTTCTTTTTTAAGTTCAAGCCCACATACAGTAATATTTTTCTTGTTTTTATTAGTATTTTTTATCTTTTTAGAGTTTCATGATTTGTCTGCATGTATCTTGCATCTTTTTTTTTTTTTCTTATAATTGGGCTGCTTAATTTTAATCAGTTTTCCTTTTGTTTCATATCCAACGTTAATATCGTCTAATATAGTGCCTTTTTAAAAAAAAAAAAAAAATCAGTCTCTAGTTTGAACCATATGCTTAGGTGACCAGGCCAGCATGATGTGGCATAATTGACACTTGACAGATAACCTTACTTTTTAAACATGTAATTAGAAGTTTAATTCTCGAATATGTGTGTATAGAAAAAATCAGTTGAAAAATATCAATCCCTTAAATAGATCTTAGTATCTTGAGTGATTAATCCTAGACTCTCAACTGGAAAATACCATAGTTCACAAAAAAAAAATAATAAGATGAAAGTATTAAAATATAATTGAACTAAAAAAAATAGATCGTTATATGTACTCATCAATATCTATGTGTATGTGTATTCCTAAATTTTAATTTAAGTGAAAAATAAAATAAACTCAAAAGACGAGTAATGAAGTCTGGTTTTCAAATCATGATTAACTATGTAGTATCTTTTTATTACTATATATCGATGGTCATAGTTTAAGATAATTCATTTCATATGTTGAATTATATTAACGCAGACAATTATAAATCGTGATCAACTTTACACAATTGTCTTTAGAATAAACTCAAAATAGATTAAAAATAAAAAGAAGCATATATCAATAATACAATATTCTAAAATTAATACTATATTTTAAAATATTTTTTATGCCACATTACTAAGTACACTAAATTATATTAACTATTAAGCATTTTATAAGTTTAATATTAATTTTTTTTATTTTGGATGTAACACCCAGGGTAAACTTTATTAAATGGTATCTCTAATAACATTTTATCGGAAATAAATTTCATTAATCTAAATATTGAATTTAAAGTTCTTATAAAGTAGATAAAGTTTATAAAAATTTAAACACTCTGGTCCTTTTATAAGAACAAAATTAGAGATTTTACTTTATCTTTTTTATAAGAATCAATTTTAAAAAAATTATATTATTTTTTTACAAAAATATTCCTCTTTATGTGTTTTTTTTTTTTAGCTCAATAAGTTGTAGCTGAAATATATTAATATCTTGAACTCTTCACACGTAGATCATTTTTGGAATCTTATTTTGCCTCTTCAAATATATAGCGAATAAAATTAAAGCAACAAACATATTAATGATGAGAGAAATTAAAAGAATTAAAAGTCAATAAAAATATTGAAAAAAAGAATAAAAGTATGTCTCATTGATGTTAAGGATAATTTTAGAAAAAATATATAAATTTAAAACAAATTTAATGCTACTAATTAAATTAACTAATTTTCTTAATCATTGTAAATTATTTAATTGGTTCTTATATAAACGGCTGAAAGAAGTGTCATTTAAAATTAATTGATACTTCGTTATTTTACTTTATATCAACGTAAAATATATTATTTAAATTATAAACAGACAGTTATTATTTGATTACATATTATGAACGCCTAAATTATTTAAAATTTCGTATAAATTATCATCAAGATAATTGATTGGCAGGATTAATAAAATTTATTCTGGATCAACAGTTATCAAAGTTATTATTTATAAAATTTGACAGCTAATATCAATTGATATTCTCTGTCTTGATATGTGTGTTACTAAGAATTATATTATTTATCACAATGATAGATAAAAAGGTGGTTCGTAAGTCATTTAAATAAATAAAAAAGTATCAAAATGCATTTGTAAATTTGAATGAAAACTTTTTAAAAATTACTTAGTAATGGAGAAATATAAATAATAACAAAAATAAATTAGAAAATTTATTCATCAATTTATATATTGTTAATTGAAAAATATAGCAAACAAATTAAAAAATATTTAAATTAATACAAATTATGCATAATTTATTCAAAGGAATTTAAAATTATTAGTCAAGAATGATAGTGACATTTCACTTCATGTCATTTTATTCTTACTCAAGCACAATAATCCATCAATAATCTGTTTTTTAAAGTTTAAGAGTTTGGGTTTAAAAAATATTTCGATCAAAATCTAACATTGGATAACAAAAAAAAAAAAAACTCCGTGAATACTTTTAATTAAAAATTAGTAATTAAATCTGTATATTGTATTGGATAAATACTTATTTTTATATAATTCAAATTAATTATAATAAATAAATATTTTGAAATATATAAGTTATATTGTAATTAAAATTCATAATAATTTCTATAAATAATTAAATTATATTTTTTTGATTTATAATTAATAATTCAAATCATGGTATAAGGTTTTTTTAACTATTGACATTTAAAAAAAATATACAAATAAAGATAAAAAGAAAATAATTTAAAATAGTTGAGAGAAATTTTTTTTTTGCTAATTATAGGAGTAGTGTGTAAAATGCACATGCAAATGATAAAAGAGAGAATATTCAGAATGTTTAATTGAAAGAATGACGAGAATGAGTGCAAATTGTGTATTCTAAATTAGAACATAGAAGAAAATTTGTAAAATTATCGTTAATTAAATATATTTTTGGTTCCAACAAAATGAACAAATTTGGATTCAAGTCATTGTAAAAAAAATTCTTTGATTTTCAACCTTCTAAAAACTGAAATCAATTCTTTTAGTTAACATTATATGTGTTTAATGGTGACGACTCACGTCATCATCCCAAGTGACAGTCAATAATGCGTATATAGTGTTATGTCATCCCATGACTTTCAAATTTTTTTGGAACCTTGAAATAAATATTATTTATTTATTTATTTTAAAATGAATGTTAAAAATTAAAAATAATTATTTCAAATTTTGAAGGAATGAAAACTAAAGAAAAAAATTATAAAAATCAAAACTAAAATTTTCTTATTTTTACAAAAATTAAAAATAATTATTTCAAGTTTTAGAAACATAAAAACTAAAGTAAAAATATTTTAAGCAACAAAGCCAAAATTTTCTTAGTTCACATGGACAAAAACATGTTTAACCTTTTGTTGGTGTCTAGGATGAAGTACCAAAATAAATGGTACACGGATGAATTATCGATTATCACTGTTAGATATATTGATTAAATATTCAATGACTGAGATTAAAGAAGGTTAACTTGATTAACCGTTGAATTCTTAATACATTTGAATTTTTTTAATAAAAAAAATTCTCTCTTTTTATTTCGTCAACTTATCTTCTCACCCCACACTCTTCTGCTACTGATATGTTCAAACAAAATGTGGTTTTGAAGGAGAAGCATGCACTGTTGACACACCCATCGCAGGATTCACCACCACAACATTCCAACCCGTTCTCCTTGGAAAAATTCGAAGCCGCCTTTGTCAGAAATAATTCTTTAAATACATGCTTTAATCTTTAATATGAGAGATCTTTAGGCGGAAGCATATAAGTACAAAAGCATGCATATATCAAGAACAACTCGTTCTTGCTCACATAGGATCTACAACATGCTGGATTACTAAGGATAGGATAAATACCTGGATCCATAATCGGTTCCTGATCTAAGCATTCTTCACAGAATCTTTGAGACAATTTATCACGAACACAAACAAAGAGAGCCGGTGGCTTTGTGGTTCTTCCTCAACCGAATCTCTTGAGTTCCCGATGGGACCTTAGCCTCTCTTCAGATGGGGAGAAGAGAGTATGAGTTTTCCATGATTCGGTGTATTGGGGACCATAGCCTTCTTATAGTGTGTTAACCTAATAGGATTCCCATTATCCCCTAATGGGCCAACACTGACATCTGCTCATTTAAGCCCATATCATCTTATTTAAAAAATCTAATGGGCTCACTTAATTTGACCACATAAAATAAAGCCCACTAATGATAAATAGCTAATATAATTGTCTTATAATATTAGCCCATATTAATTATTGGAATATAAAATTCCAACAATCTCCCACTTGGGCTACATATTGTAACAATTATATCACAATTCTTTAGGCGCGCGTCTGTATGCTATTTATCTTTAAACTTTTACTTTAACAATCTGGTCCATCTTATGCATCAATAATGGAACCACCGCGGCTTTCGTCACTATTGTAAAGTGTGACTAAACCCCAATGACCACCACATCAACACACTTAATGACATAGATCAATATGGATGAGCAGCATGGAAATTACATGTAATGTGATCTCAATCATGCCTATTTCCAACTGGTCCAACTTTTGTCTTTAGTGAGATCAATCCAAAGTCCTTAAGCACAAAAAAAAAATTTGTACACAACAAGATACAAACAGGTTGATAAATTCATAATCTTTATTTCTGCAGAAAAATAAAACAACATAAAGTTTGTATCAAATAAACATAGAACATAAAGAAGGACTCCCACTAAACTAAGGCAACCTCAGTGACAACACCCATATGAGCAACATGCTCGTGAAAGACCTTAAGTGTCAAGCCCTTAGTTAATGGATCAGCTAGCATAGAATTCGTCCCTATATGTTCTATTGAAATCTGTTTTTTCCTGAACTCTTTCCTTAACTACAAGATACTTAATGTCGATAAATTTCGACTTCGTAGAACTCCTATTGTTGTTGGAGTAGAGCACTGCTGATTTATTGTCACAATAGATTTTGAGTGACCTCTCAACGGTGTCAATCACGCGTAGGCCTGTGACAAAATTTCGCAGCCATAACCCATGGTTTGATGCCTCATAACAAGCCACAAACTCCGCTGCCATGGTCGAAGAAGCTACAAGAGTCTGTTTGGTAGACTTCCAAGAAATAGCTCCTCCAGCCAACATGTAGATGCAGCCTAATGTGGAGCGTCTGCTGTCGGGGCATCCCGCAAAATCGGAGTCAGAGTACCCAATGATCTCTAAACTGTCAGACTTCCGATAAGTAAGCACGTAGTTTCTTGTTCTCTTCAAATAGCGCATCACGCGCTTCACTGCTTTCCAGTGCTGCATACCAGGATTACTCATATATCTCCCCAGGACTCCCACTATAAATGCTATGTCAGGACGAGTGCAAATTTGAGCATACATAAGACTCCCTACAACGGAAGCATAAGGAATCTTTTGCATCTCTCTCTTTTCAAGATCAGTAACGGGGCACTGTTTGAGACTAAACTTGTCTCCTTTAGCAACGGGTGTATCTCCTGGTTTACTATCTTTCATGCCGAATCTATCCAAAACTGTATCGATATAGCTCTTTTGTGATAACCCAAGAATACCTTGAGAACGATCTCTAAGTATTTGGATTCCTAAGACAAAAGAGGCGTCCCCAAGATCTTTCATCTTAAAATTTTTTGTGAAAAATTTCTTGGTTTCGTGCAGTAAGCCTATATCATTGCTGGCTAGTAGGATGTCATCAACATATAATACCAGAAAGACAAATTTACTCCCACTAAACTTTTGGTATACGCAATCATCAACCAAATTTGCCTCAAAGCCATAGGAGGTAATAACTTGATGAAATTTGTAATACCATTGACGGGAAGCCTGTTTAAGGCCATAGATGGATTTCTTTAGTTTGCACACCATGGACTTTGTATTGCCTAAAACAAAGTTTTCTGGTTGCACCATATAGATTGTTTCATCGATGTTGCCATTTAGAAACGCAGTTTTTACGTCCATTTGATGTAGCTCTAAATCAAAATGAGCTACAAGTGCCATTATAGTCCTAAGAGAGTCTTTCGAAGAAACTGGAGAGAAAGTCTCTTTATAATCAATGCCTTCCTTTTGAGTAAACCCTTTGGCAACAAGACGAGCTTTATATCTCTCAACATTACCCTTTGAATCCCTTTTGGTTTTAAATATCCATTTACAACCAATGGATTTCACACCTTCAGGCAATTTGACGAGATCCCAAACGTCATTGTCAGCCATCGATTTCATCTCGTCATTCATGGCATCAATCCACTTTTGAGAGTTAAAACTTCGCATAGCTTGACTAAAGTTTATTGGATCTTCCTCAGTCAAGCCAATGCCATCCTCATGTTCTTGAAGAAATACAATATAATCATCTGAAATTGCACTTCTCCTTTCTCTAGTGGATTTCCTTAGCGGCACTTCTTGAGGTTGTTGAGTTTGAACTATAGGTGGTGGTGCTTGGGGGGGAATCTCAGTGTTGTCTTGTTCTTGAGTGATGTTAGGAATAACATCATTATTAAGTACTGGATCTATTTCTTGAACAATGATAGGTGCAAAGACTTGTTCATTGCTAATGATAGGTTCTTCTTGAAAGACAACACTCCTTATGTTTCCTTCCCCTCCAAACTCAACTTCCTCAAGGAATCTTGCATTCCCCGTCTCAAAGAAGGATCTTGTAATGGGATTGTAAAACTTATACCCGCGAGAGCGTTCAGCATAACCAACAAAGTAGCAACTAACTGTTCTTAAGTCTAGCTTACCTTCATGCAGCCTATAAGGCCTTGCTTCAGCTGGACATCCCCAAATTCGCATGTGCTTGATGCTGGGCTTTTTCCCAGTCCATAGCTCATAAGGGGTTTTAGCAACTACTTTACTTGGTACCCTGTTGAGGATATAAACTGCGGTCTTTAATGCCTCTCCCCAAAGCGACTTTGGTAGAGAAGAGTGACTAATCATACTCCTTACCATATCCTTAAGAGTCCGGTTTCGTCGTTCTGCAACTCCGTTCATGCTGGGTTTGCCCCGCATAGTGTATTGCGGAACGATTCCACATTCATTGAGGAAAAGTGCGAAGGGCCCTGGACGTTGTTCACCTGATCCGTCATATCTGCCATAGTATTCTCCACCACGGTCAGATTTGACGGCCTTAATATTCTTTCCTAGTTGAAGTTCAACTTCAGCTTTGAAAGACTTGAAAACGTCTAGAGACTGAGACTTCTCATGTATTAAATAAAGGTAACCGTACCTTGAGTAATCGTCTATGAACGTAATAAAGTATCTTTGTCCATTCCATGAATCTGTAGGGAAAGGACCACATATATCCGTATGTATTAGTTCTAAGACATCCTTTGCTCTTTCGACACCTAAATTCCTTTTGTTTGTTTGTTTACCCTTAATACACTCAACACAGACTTGGAAGTCTGACAGATTTAAGGGTCCAAGAATTTCCTCCGACACAAGCCTCTGAATTCTTTGTTTAGAGATGTGGCCTAAGCGCTTATGCCATAAGGTGGCGAAATTCTCATTTAATTTACGTTTCGTACCACGTGAATCTGTTTGCAATATCTCGTTATAGGAATGCTTAATATCAAGCATATAAAGATTGTCAATTAAAGATCCGTAACCAACAATATTTGAATCATAAGAGAGACTAACTTTATTATTTCCAAATGAACAAGAATAACCAGATTTGTCCAAAATAGAAATAGAAATTAAATTCCGTCTAATAGACGGTGCAACATATGTCTCAACCAAATCCAAATAAAAACCAGTCTTTAAAAGTAATCTAAAAGTTCTTATAGCTTCAACTGCAACTTTATTGCCATTGCCCACATAGATGAATCTTTCAGCATCACTTGGCGGACGGCTCCACAGGCAACCCTGCATAGACATACTTATGTGAGTAGTAGCACCAGAATCTACCCACCAAGTGTCCTTGGGTACAGAAACTAAATTAACTTCAGAACAAACAAAAGTGAGAAGTTTACCCTTCTTTGCACGCCAAGCGGCGTACTTAGAACAGTCCTTCTTCATGTGTCCTGTCTTCTTGCAGAAGAAACAAGTAAATTCCTCATCTTGCTTCTTCAGCTTCTTCTTTTGAGAAGAACTTTCCACAGTTTCCTTATGTTTCTTCCTCTTTTTATTCTGAGAGGTCGAAGCCAAATGAGCACTTTCAGTCTTATCCCTCTGCAGTCTCTCTTCCTCTTGCACACAGTGAGATATAAGCTCATTGAGGGACCATTTGTCCTTCTGAGTGTTATAACTCACTTTGAATTGCCCAAAGTGTGCAGGAAGTGAGATCAAAACCAAGTGCACGAGCAAATCCTCAGAAAGCTCTAACTTTAGTGCCTTGAGTTTTGATGCGAGATTAGACATCTCCATAATGTACTCCCTTATGTTCCCTTTACTTTTATACCTCATAGAGATGAGTTTAGCCAAATGACTACTCGTCTCAGCTTTTTCATTCTTGGCAAAGAATTGCTCTATTGCCTCCAGGAACTTCTTGGCATTCTCGCTCTCAGCAATTGAGCCCCGAAACGCCTCCGGAATGGAGCGTTTGATGATCATGAAGCACATTCGGTTGGACCGATCCCACCTCTCAATTTTTGCCTCATTAGAGTTCTCCAGAGTGGAAGTGGGTCGTTCCGTCCTCAGTGCCAAGTCCAAGTCCATACAGCCGAGAACAATTTCTACGGCCTCTTTCCATGACTTGAAGTTCGTCCCATTCAGCATTGGGATTCCATTAATTTGAGTAGTGAAGTTAGAAGCGGTAGCGGTAGCAACTAAAGAGAGAACAATAAACATACAATAACATTAGTGGGCATGTCAAAAGATAATTAATAAGACATGCACTATCAATCTTTATGGCAAATTTAAAGACCCAAACAAGATACCTAGCGCACCATTAATCCTCAATCTTTGGATTGAAAGAACTAATTGCAAGTGGTACTCTCGACGCAATGATCAAACATTGGTGATAAGTCCTGTCAAACAACAGTTGTCTTTGGACACTCCATTGTTCACATGGAAAATCAATCTTTATAATCACCACACATTTACCATCGCAGGTATGTAATTATCCGGCCAAACTGTGTCTTCCTTTGGGCCGAGCACAGTTCGCATGAATAATTCCATGCAACATCTATGTAAATTGAATCAAATCAACCTACGCAACAGAGGTTACTTTGGCAACATGTTGTTTCAATTAATCCAACCAAAATTACCAGACAATAATAAAATATGGGAAGGGTCTAAATTTGTCGAAATCATGCATAAGCGTTGACGTCAATTTTAATTCCATATTTTCTAAATATATCAACAACATATTAGTAAATTGAACAATTTAGAAAACACAATAAATCATATATATATAAATATATATTGCTGGATCCAAATATACCAAAAACCGAATATATACGAAATAAATAAATCAAACCGTTTGACGTCTCTTGATTTGAAAAGAAAGTACAATCATATATTGTAACGTCTTCGCTTTCAAAAAAGTCACAATTATATATTGTATTAATATATATTAATATAAAAGGAAATATATATTAACATATATTCAAAAGAAAGAAAAAAAGAAAAAGAACGAACTGTTCCGGCTTCGATTTTGCTTTCCAAATCATACATTGTGGCAATTAAAATAAAGGAAGTTAATATTAATATATTACTGTATTCAAAAACTGAAACGTTTGGCATCAATTTCGTTTTTATCGAAATCCTGGATCCATATATATTGAATCAAGATCAATATCTAGCAATATGTTAACAATTTTATTTTTATTATTAAATATATACTAGATCCAAATCAATTTCCATGTAATATAATGAAATTGATTTATGCTAATCACGGAAATTTCAACTCATTAATGGCATATTAATATTAATATAAAAATCGAATATATATATCAATTAATATATTAATATATTCAAAAAAACACGACGTCTCCGCTTTCAAAATCATATATTATTTTTTTTGAAATCATATAATTGCTATGATTATTCACAAAATAAAAAAAACCCGAACCGTAATACAATGAAATCAATTGTTGATTCATCACAGGAGGCAAAGACTTGAATTCACAAAAGGACAATTGAAAGCAGAAACCAAAAACTGAAGATACCGTACATATGTATTCAAGCCACGAAAACAATGTAACCCAATTTAATAATTCAAATCAAGCAATACAAATCCTAATAATCCAACATAGAAGACTGCTCTGATACCACTTGTTAGAAATAATTCTTTAAATACATGCTTTAATCTTTAATATGAGAGATCTTTAGGCGGAAGCATATAAGTACAAAAGCATGCATATATCAAGAACAACTCGTTCTTGCTCACATAGGATCTACAACATGCTGGATTACTAAGGATAGGATAAATACCTGGATCCATAATCGGTTCCTGATCTAAGCATTCTTCACAGAATCTTTGAGACAATTTATCACGAACACAAACAAAGAGAGCCGGTGGCTTTGTGGTTCTTCCTCAACCGAATCTCTTGAGTTCCCGATGGGACCTTAGCCTCTCTTCAGATGGGGAGAAGAGAGTATGAGTTTTCCATGATTCGGTGTATTGGGGACCATAGCCTTCTTATAGTGTGTTAACCTAATAGGATTCCCATTATCCCCTAATGGGCCAACACTGACATCTGCTCATTTAAGCCCATATCATCTTATTTAAAAAATCTAATGGGCTCACTTAATTTGACCACATAAAATAAAGCCCACTAATGATAAATAGCTAATATAATTGTCTTATAATATTAGCTCATATTAATTATTGGAATATAAAATTCCAACAGCCTTCTCAACCAAAGTCTTGGACAATGGATACCACAACTATTCAAAACACACACAAACACTCAATGCACTAGGGTGTTCATAAACCGATCTAATCTAATGAAAATTGAAAAAATGGATCTAAAAAATTGAAAATCAAAAAAAAAAATCAAAATTTTTTATTGGATTGGATTGGATTTCGAATTTGATTTTAAAAACCGATTCAATTCAATCCGAACCGAACTTATACATACATATATATTTTTACATGTACTTTTCTAATATCACTTATGTTTATGTTTTTATTTCTTATATATTTGTAAAATTATCACATAAATTATATTTGCTTATAAAAAATATATTTATATAAAGATAGTTTTTTAGTAACTATTTAAGTAAAGATACATAAACATAATCATTAAGTTGTGTAAATTCATTTTTAATAATATATATTTGAAGAATTATACTAATATTAGTTATATAATGACTCATTAATGAAATATTTGATATTTTAAATTATTTTTTAATATATTTATTATATATCATATTATTTATTTAATGCTTTTAAAAAAAAATACGATTAAAACCAAAAACCGATCCAATCCAAACCGTTTAAATTAGATTGGATTAGATTAGATTTAAATTTTAAACCCAATTAATGGGATGATGAATTAATAAAACCAAGGTGATTAAATCAGATAATTTTTTTCTTCAAAACCTATCCAATCTAATTCGTAAACACTCCTGCAATGCACACCTTGAAAACACAAGCGCGTGCACACACACACAAGAAAACAAAGAAAATGATAAAAAAAAAAACTGAATATCCTTGCTAACCCCTTTTGCTTACAATATTCAACATTTCCAACACTCCTTTGTCTTGGCAACATCACTGGACTAATTGGGGCTTGGCATAATCGTGGAGATGGAAGACGTAACAGGGCAGTCCAATGTTGAGTGAGATTTGAAGTAAATTTTGAAAGAAATTTTTTAATTTTAAATAAAAAAGTTATATATTAATCCTTTTTGTTAATATATATGACATTTTTATTAACATATATTTTTTTGTTTTATAAAAATTAATAACAAATAATTTTTATTGGTAAACCTAAAATTTAAGTTTTAATAGTTTTATCTTTAAGTAGTCCTGCGTAACCACCATGCACCGCACCGCTGCTTCCTTCATCGTCACGAGAAGGAAGAAGTTTCTTCAAGCAAGAGTCCCCAAAGTTTAGAAAAGTCTTAATCGACGTCCTCCTCATCCACTCTCTCTCCTCCCCGGACGTCATCATCCGCACCGCCACCAGCCTCCTCTCCCGGCGCAGAAGGTCTGGAATTTAGAGAGGAATTAAATACTCTAAATGCAGAACAAGCTCAGTTTTTCAAGCACCCATTACATAGCCCATGGCTTCCACTTGCTGTGATATTTACAGAGATATTAAACCAATTGAAAGTAAAAAACCAATTCAACAACCCCGGTTGAAAGTAATCACAGAAGCTCCACTTTGCATTACTGCAGCAAGATGTTTTCAGAATTCTATTCATTATTTTAAATATTTTTGTTAAAAAAATTTAAATATCGTTTAATTATTTTTTATCCGGTTAAAAACCTGTTGTTTCATGTGATTTTAATGGTACACGGATGAGGCAGCTATTAAAGTACTTAACTGTAGAAGCCACCTTGTTAAAAATTGAAATAGTACAAAATTTGTAATTTAAATTTGAAATAATTTAATAATGTACTTTATAATTTAATAAAAATTCCATATACTGTTTATCGTAGTTCTCAGATGAAAAAGAGAAAAACCGTACACTTAGCCATGTAGCACGATACGTACGAAGCTGTTTAAATCAACTTTCCAAAATAAAAAAGAAGAAAAAAAGTAAAAGAAAGGTTGATGTTAATCCACTGCTCCATAATGTTTTAAGGGCACGCTGATTTGACACGTGCACCAGTTGCCAAAGTACAGATGTGAATTGTCGGAGGCATGCAATAGACTGTCAAACTCAAACGTGCTAGCTCCACCTATTCCGACTGAATGGCGGGTTAAGAGATTTTCGCAAGGGTGTACACGTGTCGGGTCAGGTTTGGTTAAATTCATTATCTAATTCGACTAAAATAATACAGGTTGGGTCAGCTTTATATAATTTTTTTGTCAAACATGAACCAACCTAACCCGATTAGTAACAGATTAATTCAGGTTAGATTATCGGGTTTGTATATTTAAAATTTTGTTAAATTTTTTAAAATTTATATTTTTTTTTTCCAAATTTTAACACATTATAAATATATTGTATTTAGTATTACTGTCATTTTTTTCTTTTAACAAATTTGTATACAATTTAACATTTTGGTGTGTATATTTTTAGCAGGTTGGCCTTTACAAATGACTTTTGAAGAAGTATTAAGTAAGGAAGAGAAACTAGAAAAAATGTCATTTTGGTAATTAATCAAAATCATATATTTTTTCACACTGCAATATACGTTTTAATGTAAAAGTTATATATAAAAATAATTATTTGAATATAAAAATATATAAAAATAATAAATTTAATAAAATGTCACGTCAACAGGTCAGGTATGCGGGTTCAGAAATCAAAACCCGTTACCCAACCCAAACTTGAACGGGTCAGTTCGAGTAGGACTCGAATACTAAAAAAACCAAACCAAAATAATTAGGTCGGGTTGGGTTCACGGGTTACTTGTACTCGTGAACACCCTTAGATTTTCAGAATCTAGTTTTGGATTAAAAATTATTAATCTCGTTTCTTCCTTTGGCAACCACACGACTTGATTATTTACTATTTTTAAAAATAATTTTTTGTTTTTCAAAATTTATTTATCTCTTGAGTATGCTTGGAAGTTGGAAGTGCTCATTTGATCCTTGAGAACTTGTCAACTTGAATAAAGCATATCTTGAGGGAAGGTAATAGTTGCATAGACTAGTTAGCTAAGCATAGAGGTGTCATTTTGTCCTTAAATCTTAGGATCAACTCACTTGACCTATTATAATGGCTCTAGGACTTTTTAGCCACCTAATGAAGGGGCTCAACCTATACAGCCCACTTAGTAAGGGGTTAGGCCTGGGCTTAAAAGGGGTCAACTCATATATTATGATTATTTTTAAAATGTTTTTTCTCAATTGTCCAAAAAAATATTTTCAACTCAACCTTGGACAATGTATCTTAAACTCGACTACAACTAGAGTCTTTTCAATTCGGCCTTGGCCAGAGTACCTTTATCTTAGCCTCATCCAGTGTATCTTTAGCACAGCCTCAACCAGAGTATCTTCACCTTAGCCTCAGTTAGAATAATTTCAACTAGGCCTCCACCATTTTGTTAAAGTATCTTCAACAAGCCCTTGGCCAGGGCATTTTTCTCTCGGCCTCAGCCAAAGTATCTTCAACTTGACCTCGTTTAGAGTATCTTTAGCACAATCTCGACTAAGGCATCTTCGGCTTAACCTCAGCTAAAGCATCTTTCGCTCGGCTATTACATCTTCGACTCAGTCTCGACAATGGCATCTTCAGCTCTGCCTCAACCAAGACATTTTCGGCTTGGCCTTGGCAAGTGCATCTTCAGCTCAACCTCAATCAAGGAATCTTTAGCTTGGCTTTGGCTAGGGCATTTTCGACATGGCCTCAACCAAGGTATCTTTGGCTCGACCTTGACCAAGGCATTTTCGGCTTAGCCTTGACCAGGGCATCTTCAACTTGACTTCAGCCAAGATATCTTCGACTCAACCAAGGCATCTTTGGTTTCAGCCAAGACATCATCGGCTCAGTTAGGGCATCTTTTACTCAGCCTCGGCCAAGACATGTTTAGCTCGTTCTTAGTTAGAACATCTTCGGCTTTTGCCAACACATCTTCGACTCAACTAGGGCATCTTTGACTCGGTGAAGGCATCTTCCACTCAACCTCGACTAAGGTATCTTCTACTTGGCCTCAACTAGGGCATTCTTGACCCGGCCTTGGTTAGGGCATTTTTGACTCGGCCTCGAACAAGGCATTTTTGGCTCGGCCTCGACCAAGGCAACTTTGGCTCGACTTCAACCATGACATCTTCGGCTAGATCTCAGGCAAAACATCTTCAGCTCAGCCTTGGTCAAGGCATTTTCGACTTAGCCTTAGTCAAGGCATTTTCGGCTTAGCTTTGGCCAAGGCATTTTCAGCTCAACTTCAACCAGGGCATCTTTGGCTCAACTTTAGCTCAGTTTCTTTCATATTAACCAATTCAATTTTACCATTTTGTCATTCCTTATAACGTAAAGTCTAATTGAACTCTTTTGTGTGTGTGTGTGTGTGTTTGTGTGTATACAACAATAGCACTGAACATAAAACTTATAATCTTATACATACTACATAAACTCTTCCACTACTAAGTCAACCCTAGTGAGTTTAATTGAACTCTAATGGAGTGGGCAAAGATAATCTTTTACATAATTTAATCACGTGGTGCACATTGTGAAAACAATTAATCACAAAATTAATTCACAATTTCATGTAAACTAAAAGACATTTTACAATAAATGTTAAATTGTGTCTTAATTACGTGGTTTTATACTTAAGATAACTTAAACTAATTTTAGAAGTTAGAACATACAGACATACATTTTTCTTAAAGCAATAAATTGTGCCCTTTCCTCGTCATTTCTAATGCCCCCCGATACATTATATTAACATTTATTATACTAGTAATATACATCAATTTTCAACATTAATAAAATCGCTTGTTACTATAACATATCATACTAGTATAAGTCTATCGTATCTATCTTAATAGTATACAACTAAACAAAAGTTATATTAAGAAAGACTAATCCAACATTAATGTTATGTTAGTTACATGAGAATGAGATTTAGGTAAAAAATAAAGCAGAGGGAGAGAAAGACGGAAAAAATCCTTTATTATTTGTTTGGGTTAATGTGAAGTAGGAAAGATATGAAAAAAATGATGAATTCCTAATTTTATAACAGCATTTCTATTTAATATGAAAATCATATACACAAAATGCACGAATTATAAACGTGGCTTAACACCCATTTTTAAAATAAATATAAATTAACAAATATAAAATAGGTAATCATAGTAAGACTAATGAGAAAATTGGGAGAAAGAAGGCTTGAATTTTCATTTTCACATCTATCTTTTTTCACTCTTATATCCAAGAAAAACTCGTACATTTTTAGGAACACAATTAACTATTTAATTAAAGAATGTTGTTTTTTTCTCTTTACTTTTTTTTTAAACTAATAAGTGAAAAGAGAAATTTATTTTTCTTTCTTTTCATTTCTTTTTATATTTCTCTTTTACTAAATAACTTACAAATTTACTCTTTTTTCACCACTTTTTTTATTTAAATTTATTTTTTTATTTCTCACTTCAACCGAATAGAGTGTAAGTGATCATTTACTTTAAAATTTAATATATAATTAAAATATGTATTTAAATTAATTTCAAACATAAATTTTATATATTCTTAATATAAATAAACTTAGCTTAAATGTTTACTAAATGATAATTTTTTTTATTATAACAAATAAGGTTTAATAACAAGGGTTATTATAAATAATTAAATATACACTTAGTTTCTCTTCTATCTTATTTCTATATCATTTTCTCCTTATCTCTTTTTCTTTCTTATTGCATCAATTATTTTTTCTTTCTATTTCTTTCTCTCTCTTTTTCCTCCACTCTAATTCAACTAAAATGGGGTAGACATTTGGATTTTTCTTAACCAGGAAAAGAGAAAGAAGCTTAGAGAGAAAAAATAAAGAAATGATAATAGATGTTGACTTTAATTTTATGCATTATTATTATAAAAAAAATTAAACTATCAACAAATCATAAATTATAATTAATATAATTTTTAAGATAATTATTATAAAATACCATTTACACCAACTACATCACCCTTTAGACGATCAATACACATACAAATTTCTTGTGTATAATTGAATATGACGACCAAAAAAAGATGTTTGCATGTAACGACATGAGGAGCAGTGAACACTGGAGCACAGTCGCAGGGGCTGTGCATTCTCTCGTGCTCGTCTTTGTCGAGGAAACGCTATCCACGGGTCAATTGTGTATTGTTTCCAAAACGAACCACATTCCCAAAAGGATGAAGTGCTATTTGCCAAGGCTAGAGAGTCCACTACTAAAAGTGCACATACTCCTAATAATGCTATTTATTCATTTTTACCATATTCATCACATCACATGACATGGTGAAAGAATTAGAATATAGATATGCATAATTTTAGGGAAGGTTTATGTCATAAAATAGATTTTTATTATTATAATAATTATTTACCTAAATACTCATCCATAAAATATTTACCTAAATACTCATCTTTTTATATAAAGTGAGAAATCGATATATCCAAAAATGAATTTTGAACGCAAATTTATTATTTTTCTTTTATATAAAAAGGATATTCAGCATTTGATGCATTTTAAGTGTAAAAAAATGATCAAATTGTATTATAAAAAGACTAAAAAATTGATATCTTGATTAAAATTTTATATTTATAAATATTACAATAAAATTAATATTAATTGGTCCCACACCAAAATTACAAATACTACATCAAAATTAATATCCTAAATGGTAACAATCCTACATCATGGAGGGCACCTATCTTGTGCGGGTTGACAACATTGTCTATGTTGCTCTTGTTCTTAATCATTGATGGGCAACTCATCTTGTTGCACATTCTCTTCCTACTGCATCATAGTTGAATAACTAGCAATAGCATGGTTGGAAATGATGGAACTTTAAATGAGTACAAAATTTACAAATAAGCATTAGCTGACTCTAGAATTCCAACATTTACACCAAATAGATTGGTAATAAAATCATGCCCAGTGGATGCAAAGGAGTATCTACAAATGTCAAAATGATCTGGACCATCTTGTTGTTTTGGAGTGTAAGCAAATGTGTGTTGAGGCAATTCCATGATCTCAACAACTAGGGGTGGATTATTGAGGTATAGAACGGGGTGCACATCACCATCTAGGCAATTGTTCGACTACATTTGCAGAATGGCTAACATTCAAGTTACATCCACCTTGTGGATTTTGTAATTGTTTCACTAATGACAAGTAAGGTATTGAATTGTTAAAAAGCCATATCATATATTCAATGTTAGCCACAACATGACCCTAAACAGGTGCCCTATTAAAATGTTGTGTCGCTGTCTATTTCGAATTTGTAGCCATTCTGCATGCCTTTGGGCTCAATCCTCATAATGATTGTCCTGTATGTCAATGTTATGGACGTCATCCAGATCTTATGGCAATTATTGTGAATGTTTTACAAATCCAAATTGTAGTTTCACCATATTTATTTGATGTCATTTTATAACTGAGAAACAACTCAAAATGGTACATGTATGCCATATCCATCCATCTTGGAATGCATATTATGGTAAGTACGTCATCAAATCTCTATATGGCATCCACACAAATTGGAAAAACAAAATTGGTTTTATGACAATACATGATATACAAAGCATACAAAACTATATATTTTGATGACATTTTCAACTTGGTCAATTTGCATGTGATCTATACGTGATCTGTAGTCGATGACATCACCATGAGGAATTCTAGTACATGACAACCCTAAACAACACCATCTAGTAAAAGTCATTTATACGTGAGTGTAATTTGTTTCACATAATAAAACAACAATATATAAATAGATTTAATCTTGAATTTTTTTATTTACCATTGTGCAATTAGGTAGGTTAGGTCACAATTGACCCATGGAGCAATCAACAACAAGTAGTACAATGTCCAAGATTGTAATAAAGTTACACATTCCCCAGTAGTGCATACATGTGCTATTGCACGACATATTTATTTGTACAAGAATGTTAAACATGTTGATCCCCAACTATAACGTCCAACAAGCTCGAGATCTACCAGTAAAGGTAGATACACTAGGTGAAACCTATTACTTGATTTTTTGAGTATCAAGACCCCCTATCAAGCATAAAATGTATGTTTTACAGCAAGCACATATCTACATTTGGGTTAGGTCAGGAGAAGGGTGAAAAATGTGTCTTGTAACCATATAATTTTGATGGTTGAACCTTGTATCTAACCACACCCAAATGTGTGTAACACATTTCTTCCAAATCATAAAAACTCAACTTGGTCACAAGGCGGTCATTCACTGACAGTCTTAGTTGGAGCGCAATAACTTTTAAAGTAATTATGCATTCACTACATGGAAGATGAAACATGTGTGTTTCAAGTCTCTGCCTTTTTACTAAAGCAACCAACACATAGTCAATGCTTACATGTTTGATTTTGGCAGTGTGAGAAAACATAGTTTGCTTCAACAAAGGAGCGGTGAATAAATGTGGCTTAGACATAGTATGGAGATTAGATCGGATTTGAGTTGGGTCCTGCAAATAAAAGTTGAAGTAATAAATAAAACAACTCGAATGAGGAATAGATATAGTGGATGTAACTAGATTTCATTTTCACTTACAACATTGTCAATGAATGATGACCTGTGCTATGATTGTAACCTTAGCAATAGGAAAACATTCATGGAGATATTGTGATATGTGAAGTTTTAGGATCAAATTTATCAGAGGGTTGGTTGAGAGTTCAGCGAAGTGAGATATAAATATTGTGATATATAAGGCAGGGAGGTTGTCTATTTAAAGAGGCCACCATAAGGTTGATGGAACAACTGAGATTAAATTGCTTAAAAGAATGATTGAGATTACACTACCTTATGTAAATAGTGGTAAGAGTGGCGTGAACAATGATGCCTTGATGCGAATAATGAAAATTTTGACGCAAACAGTGAGATTCCTGAAATTAATAGTTCATGGTAAGTGAATCTTTCATCGACTTTTTTTTGGACATTCAAGTTGTGCATTAGTGGGTTTGCATATTGCAAGCCTGTTGTTCAAGTTGACGACCCTTGGTTGTATGGAAAACACAAAGGGACTCTCTTGCTGACAATTGCTCAAGATGGAAACAATAACATTCTTTCAATAGCATTTGCCATTGTTGAGGGTGAGATGACAAACACCTGATTCTTCTTTCTTCACAACTTGAGAAGGCAAATCATGCCCTAAAACGATATTTGCTTGATCTTAGATAGACATGAATGAGTAAAGAGTGTTAATTCAAGATAGAATAATGAATGGGCATGGCCCTAAACAAGTTATGTGCACTACATTCGACACATTGCCCTAAATTTCATGAAAGTCTTCAAGAATGTGGACATGCAAAAGCAAGTTGTTAACATGGGTCAATATTATGTTAATATATATTAAAATTATTTTATTCTTTTCTCTTCATAACAATATTTTCAAAATTTTCTTGTAACTTTTCAGGATACACCTTGAATTAACCATCACTCAACCGGTACTATGAAAATCTATGCAAAAAAAATAAAATAAATAAGAAGCAATAAATTGGCTTAACTGAATCCCAAAGGAAAAATGGACTCAATCATATGATCAAGGGTGGCATTATGGCCACATGACAACTAATATTTTCGTGTCCATTAATTAAATACCTAAGGAGAAGTGAAATTTGCCAATTATTTTGTTGGTTCAAGCAACCGGCACTATGAAAACCCCAAAGGTTAGCTACATTGATTGCTAAGAGATGGAACAATTGCAAAAAATGATCTCATCAACCATGCTTACACAAAAATTCTCACAAAGTCCATAAATAATGCTTAACCAAAGGCTAACTCTCATCATGTTTGCAACTTCACATGGGAACACAATGAATTCCTAGTAGAGGAGTTGTGTAACACACAAAAGCAACAACCTGCGGGGAAGTTCAGTATTAACTCAAATATAATGTGGTGTGATTGTGAAAATTTTCAAGCATTGCACATTCCTTGCTCATATGTTATCGTTGTATGTTCACATGTACATGTTAATTATATGTAGCTAGTTCCTCTTGTGTACATGTTGTAAAATGTGTTCAACATTTACAACGAACAGTTTAGCGTAGTGCCAAACGAAGGTTATTGGCTGAATTATGATGGAAATGTTTTGTATCATAGTCCAAAAATGCATAGAGATCCAAAAGGTCATCCTAAATATTTGTGTATTCATAATGAGATATACCTTAGGGAAAAGGGTGATCCTAAAAGATGTGGACCGTGTTGAAATAGGGGTCATAATAAGAAAAATTGTCCTTATCGTATTGGCACTTAGTGTGTTTGTATAATATTTTACATTGATATAATATCATTTGATCATTTATTTTACACTGATAATGTATCATTTTAATCTAAATTCCTAATACTAACACCATTTAAATCATAAACTAATTAATTTTTTAAATAAAAAAATTAATTCAAACACATTTTATTATTTAGTTTAATTAATTATTTAAATTAATTCTTTAAATAAACCTAAGCTAAAATAACTATTTAAATTAAAAAAAAAGTCAAGTTGGGAATTCGGCTTTCCAAGTGCCGAATTCCCTTTTTTAAATGTAAAAATAATAATAGACTCACGTTCAGAATTCGTCATTTGATATGCTGATTTCTCCCTTCATATAAAAAGATGAGTATTTGAATAAATATTTTGGGGATGAGTATTTGGGTAAATATTTTTTATTATGATTATTATAATAAAAAATTCATAAAATATGCATAAAAAGTTCATGTTATTTGACACTTTCAAATAAAATAGAGAAGTGTAAATATGTAACTGTAAGGTAGATAGGAAAACACAGATATAATAGAGAAAAATAGACGGTGTCAACTTTTTTTTTCTTTTTTCTGTAAGCCATCTTTTAGAACACATACTAAATTAAAATTTACTATATAATTAATTTATAAAAACTTTTAAAATAAAAGTCAATACATCCTTAAATGTGAAACTAACATTATTTACACATCATATTTGAACAGAGAAAAAATAAATAAAAAATTACATTATTTTGATATTTTCTCTCATTTAATCATGGGTAAAAAATATAAAGTAATAGAAGAAAAATTATAGTAGAAACCACTTAAGTTTGTTTCCTATCTTACGAAAACAAGGAAATAAAATAAAAATGATTTCAAATGACAAGTTTATTCATATATGTATATATGTATCATTACATTAACGCATAGTTTGGTATGTGAAAAATGGTGAAGAAACAGGGTGGAGAAAGAATAAATATGAGAGAAATAAGAAATTGAATGTATTTAGGAGAAGAGAAATGATGAAGGAGAGAAATAAAAATGTGTGGTGTGCAAAACACCAAAGAAATGAACAATAAACAAGAAATGCAAAAAAAAAAAAAAAAACGATTAAGAGAGAATCATAATCAATTGCTTACAAGATGCTAAACAAAATGGTATGAGGAAAACATAATCGATTATGAGGGAAATATAATTGATTAATTTATTAAATAAAACGATTTAATTTTTTTATTTTGCTCTCTCCTATTTTTTTTATTTCTTTAAAATCAAAACCTCTATTTTCACTTTACTCCTTTTTTTCTTATTTTCATTCATCTTATTTCTTACTTATTTTTTTCTTTTCTAACAAACACACCCTAAACAATATGATTTTTTAATATAAATATTTTTTTTCCATTTTTTAATCAACTAAAAAAGCATTATTATTTTTTCATATAAATAATAAAAAGTATTTCTTATTTTCTTTTCCATGTCCAAACAAAACATTAGTCTTCAGCCTAGCTTGCCAACTTAGAAGTAGACAGCTGTCGACTTTTACTTTATATCTTCCACATGACACAATGTTGGGCAACAACCCAAGTCTCAATTAGGGTGTGTTTAGTAGAAAGAAAAGAAATAAAGAGAGAGAAAGTAGGTATGTAAAAAATAAGGGAAGAAAAATAAGTAAAAAATAAAGTGAAAGTTAAAATTGTTTAGTTGAAGAGAAATAGAATAAAAGTTAACTTTTTATATTATTATTATTATTTATTTTTATTATTAATATTATTTTTATTATTAATAATATTATTTATTTTTATTGTTAATGTTATTTTTATTTTTTATAATTATTTTTATTTTATTTTTATTGTTATTATTATATCAAGGAAAGGGAAACCTAAATAATCAATTTAGTGAAATAACTAAATCAATTATATAGGGAGCAAGTGTTATAACGTGCAACATAATTGATTTAGTAAAACAACTAAATCGATTATATTGCACTTCATCTATGATTTTCACGCATTTCTTTGTTCATTACCTCTAAAGTTTTTTCTCTGAGTCCCACCTATTTTTTAAAATATTTTCTTGTATTTCCATCCTACTAAATAACCAATATTTTGCTACTTTTACTTTTTTTCTTCTCTCATTCTATTTCCATCCTGAACGAAATTTTAGGGTTTGTTTGGTAGAGAGAAAAGAAATTAAAAAAAAAAAAGTTAAGAGGTGAGAAATAAATAAAAAATAATTTGAAATTTTAGAATGTATGATAAAAGAAAAATAGATGAAAAATAAAAATAGATAGAGAAATAAACAAAAATAGGTAAAAAATAACATAAAAAAATAATAAACCTACAAAAAATTTTAAAAAAATTCACCTATTTCATTAAATCTAATTACCTATATTTTTTAAATTTTAAATTTTTTTCTCGTCCTCTCTCCTCTCTTCTCCATTACCATAATCCTTTCTTTGCATTGCAGGACCCACTGACTTTTGCTTTAACCAGAAACCAGTCATTGTTCCCATTCCCACCTCATTTTCCCGTAAAAGTATCTCTATCTTCAGGTCACCTTGTGCTACCTACCTACTTACTCTTAACTAGTCTTCTTTTGCTTTTTCATCCCCACTTATCATTTTTCACCTATCTTTTGCACATGAATAGGAGACACAAATTCCTTTAAATGCTCCTCCCTATTTATCTTCCTTACTTGGTACGTGCAAAATCAAACCAAATCGTGCAACATTTTTATTGCCCTTTTTACTAACGTTTGGGATTACCAAATTTATTAAGTAACGGTTGAAAATTAGAAGCGACCTAACCCATTGTTTGTTTAAGTAGAAATTGAGAAGAAAAAAAAATAGAGAAAAGAGAAGTTAATAAGAAAAGATAGTTTTATATTGTTGTTTGAGAAGAGAAATGGAAAAGAGAGAAAATATATATGTGAGGTCCATTCAAAAAAAACATCTCTCTTTTATTGGAGAGAAAAAGAAAAAGGTGAAATAAAAAATTACAAGACTAATTCAAAATTATAATTATAATTTTATTATTATTTTTATCTCATAAAATCTATATATATTAAGGGTAAACATGTTTTTACAAAAAAAATTATTCTCTTTTTCTCCATTTTTCTATCCAACTAAATAAATAGAAAAAAAAATTCATCTTTTTGTTCTTTTTTAATTCTCTCATACCTTTTTAAATTTAAATACTTCAAAAATATAATCATTCTCTTTTTTTTTTTTTTTCTATTTTTCTCTTTTTTACTTTTTTTTTTACTCAAACAAAGCATAAAGGATGATCGCTATTCGCTGGCTAGAAGGATGGCTAGCAGTTTTCTTAAGTATCAATAATGCATACTAACGAAACCTTTCACATCAACGGATGGTTTGACTGATGGAGACCCCATCAAGCTAGCACTATTGATGTACGGGCGCTCAGAATCAATATCAATTAAAGACAGAGTCTTATTTTGGAAAAATATTTTATATTTTATTTTTAAGATATATTGTTATAAATTTATTTTTTATAAAATAAAAAATGAAAAAATAAATTATATATTAATAATGTAAAACTATTTTACACTATTATTTAATTTTAAATTATTATATATAATATGTTTGATGGCTTTTAAAATAATTATTTTAAAAATCGTAATAACAATAATTTTTGATTGATTAAAAATATAAATTTTTTATATTGATAATATATAATTATTAAAGTCATAAAAAATACTCGAATTAAAAGTAAAAAAAAAAAATTACATTTTAGTATGCGTATTTTTCAAACAAAAGTAAATATACATTTTTTTATTAATTTTTCTTTTTGGTACCTTAGAATCAAGTCTTTTTTCGCACCCATATAATGGGTTTTTGTCAGCTAGCACAGGCAATGTGATATTGTCCAGTGGTGTCAAAAGTCCAATTGGTTAGTGACTGTTGGATGCTTGAATAGGGTGAACAGAATATATATACGAGGCCCTAGGGCATAGAGTCCTACGTGGTTGGAAGCAAAGAAGCAGAGCGGTACTGCAAAAGGACCATGTCTAGGAAGATCATTAAAGGAGCAACACTTGGCCACAGAACTATTCACCCTCCATTCCAACGCACGATTGCTCATTGCCAGTTCCAGTTCTATCAACCTTTTCCCTGCTAACAGTTTTTACGTGGCAATGTAGAGGGAAATGGTATCGGGCTTCTTCTTCTTTTTCACTATTTTTTTTAAGGATACTGCATCCCCACCGTTCGACACGCGTAAAGGAACAAGCAAAGGATCCGGAACAAATTAAAAAGGAACAAGAAATGTTTATCAAATTTAATGTTTTAAGTATTAATATCTTTTCATATTCCTTATTAACATTGATAATATTAACTTCATACATCGTGAGAGAAAAGAAAACAAATAAAATATTATAAGATTTATTATTATTATTTATCTAAGGTCTATTAATTTTATTTTTTGTAATTTTTCCTCAACATGACATTATCATGTTAGTTATTAACAAGAAATGATTTAAATATATTTTTAATATCAATTAGCAAGTATTTTATATATTTTGTAAATATTTTTAAATACAAATAAAATATACAAGAAAAAATAATTTAATGGAAACAATTATTTTTAGAATAAAATATAAAATATATGTATTTAAATTTGTTATCTCAGAAAAATCTTAAAAATAAGTTTAATTGTTATAAAACCTCTTTATTAGTAATTTGCAAACAACTCATTATATTTAATGTTAATTGGAAAGATTTAAACATTCATTAGAAATTAAGGAAAGTAAAATCTCATTTAATTAAATAATTAATTAATGAAAAAAAACATTAAATTGAAATGTGTAATAAAATGAACCAACGAACGCATGGATCAATTGGCGTAAGATTGTTCCAACTTAATCTATCATCTTGAGTTTGGGTTTTGGTATACAACTGTGTTAAATATTTGAAAAAGAAATTTTGTCACCCATAATGATCTTACTCAATTTGAGTAGAATTATTACCTAATTTTTTTTTTAAAAAAGACATGTGTTTTATTGTTATCGTGAGGAGAAAAATACGGACGAAGATTAGAGAACTCAAATCTATTTTTTTTTATAGGTTAAATTATTGAGTAAGTCCTTGAATTTTTAGACAATTTTTAATTAGCTTCACATACTATTTTTTTAATTGAGTGCTTAATCTTTTAATTTTATTTTTTTTTGTAATTGGGTCCCTAGGGTTAACTTTAGTTTGATTGTCATTTGTGAAGTTAACCACAGGGACCAAATTAAAAAAAAACTAAAAAATTAAGGACTCAATTAAAAATAATAATATAGAGACCTAATTAAAAATTGTCTAAATGTTTAGGATCTCAATAGTTTAACCTTTAATTTACCAATATAATGTTAGTCTAGTAAGATCTTGGGTTTGAACTTTGTCGATGAAAAAAAGTGGTTGGGAGAAGATACCTCATTAAAAGTAGTTAGCCAAATTTTCCGGTAGAGATTAGTCATCGACAAAACTAGTAAATGCTTCGCATCAATAATATGATACAAAAAAAGAAAGGCTAAATTACACTTTTAGTCCTCCTATAATTTTTAATTCTCGATTTTTGTCTCCCTATTTCTAATTTTGCGATTTTAATACTTTAATTTTTAAAAATTTGCGATTTTGGTTCCCTATTTTTAATTTCGCGATTTTAGTCCTCCAATTTTTAAAAATTTGCAATTTTAGTCTCCTCATTTTCAATTCTACAATTTTAGTCTCTCAAATTTTAAAAATTTACAATTTTGGTCTAATTGTTAAATGTTCATCTGTTAAAAGTTAATGTCTCAACATTAACTATGATGTGACATTAGACTGAATATGTGGTAAATAATATTTAACAGACTAATGATACATCATTGTCAATGTTGAGACATTAACAATCAACGAATAGATATTTAATGATTAGATTAAAATTGCATATTTTTAAAGGGACTAAAATCACGAAATTAAAAATAGGAGGATCGAAAATTGAAGATTTTTAAAAATTGGAGGACTGAAATTGCGAAATTAAAAATAGGGAGACTAAAATCACGGGTTGAGATTAAAAGGGGACTAAAAGTGCAATTTAGCCAAAAAAAATTTAATTTTTCATCAATAATTAAGTTTGCTTCTTTTTGTTTATAAAGTAGGGATTTTTTATGTTTTATAAAGTGGAAAATTAATTTAGAATAACCAAATCATCCATTTATATACTATTTAGAATAAAAATTTATATAACACGTAAAAATAAAGAAAATATCTGTGCATTACTAAGATATAGCCTTTGTATAAATACTATTTATATAATTTGATAAACTTAATTAATTAACAAAAGATGCCACATGATACAAAAAATTGTATAATCATTTAATTTATTATTAATATTTTTAAGAATTTAATGGCTATGCACTGTCAATGTAAAAAACTTTAAACTGTTAACTAATTACAAATCACAGTTGTTATGACATTTAAAGTTGTTATTGTAAAAGTCAACAAACTTACCAAATATGGTTGTTTGTGATTTGATAACAACGTAAAACAGCTTTACACTGTTAGTATATAACGTATTTTCTCTTTATTTAATTTATTGTATAAATTATATTTACACGAATATTTTACTGTGTTTCATTTAAGTCAATGCTCAAGTCCATAGAATTTTAGCCACATAATAATGCGACAACATTTGAATATTGAGAGATGTTTTCTGTCCCTTACTATAATTTTTCTTTTTTTTTTTAAATAGAACAAAGGCATATCAAGATAAAATAATAAAAATAAAATTAAACTATTGAGTAGATTACTGAACTTTTAAATAATTTTTAATTAAGTTCCTATATTATTTTTTTAATTAAGTCCTTATCAAGAAATATTCCATTCAAATTAATAGAATATTCACGACAATTTAACTTCAAAGACCCAATTAAAAAAGATTTAATTAAAAAAATTAGTACAGAAACCTAATTATAAATAATCTAAAAGTTCTGGCCAACCTTTTATATATATTGAGAGGAACGCTAATTTGACCGTTTCAATAAATTAACGAATCAAATATTACTTGATGAACAGGTAACTAATCCTTATATCAGGTTCCTGAATTAAAATAAGTGATGAATGTGCGACGATTAGGCATATATATAATTTAACAAAAATTAGATAATCATTACAGATATAACCCAAGAACTAGAGAGTAGTTGGGTAAAGTAGTACTAGATCATGGACTCGTATGATCCACGGATAAAGTGTTGGTAATATGAATACTTATTATATATATAAAAAAAAACAATTTTTTATTGTAAGTTAAAAACAATAAATAAAATTAAAAACCGCTGACAGTTCAATATTTATTTATAATAATAAACACATCTATAATTTTACTGACAATATTAATAAGTTTGAATGCAAAGTCATAAGCACAATTGTGTCATTGTAATGGGCAGTACTTGTCTAGCTTACAACAATCAATGTGCAGGAAAAAATTGCCCCTAAGACAACTCCAATATTTATTATTATTATTATTATTATTATTATATATAATGCTATTTTTTTTTAAATTAAGCCAATACATTTTCAACTGATTATATAGAAAAATATTATTTTATATTATATAGTAAGTAAAAAAATTAAATTAGTGTGATATAAAAATATTATTTTAGCAAATTATATTTACTTACTTTAATAAAATAATTGATATTATGATTATGCATAACAATAATAATACAATAATAGAAAAATTATTGCAGTTAAAATAATTAAAGAAAAAGATTATAATTTAACATATAATATAATAATATAATATATAATAATAATCTATATATCGATCGTTTATATCTCACATTATAATAATAATAGCTTTAGTAAATTAAATCTCATGTTAGTGATTTATTGATTAATTGTTGAAAAACAATCTTCTACCTATTATGTTTATTTAATTTACTGACTTTTAATCTTCTGATAATATAAATAGATACTTTCTTTTATTGTGCAGGATACATAACAATTCAAGTTATACATGATACTAATATAAATTGCATTGATCTACTTTCATAAAAAAAGATTTATAATATATACTTAAAATATATAAACAAAATAACAAATGAAAAATTAATTATTGTTAAAATAATAAAATAATAATGTATCATAAGTAATATATTGTTTTTTGTTAAATTTATAATGAAATATTTTTATATAATAAAGTTTTTTTTTACTCATGTACTATATTACATTAGAATTGGAGACATAAATCTAAAAAAGAATTAAATAAAAATAATAAAATAAAGTACAATATACTTAATACATTAAATTCATTAGATCTATCAAATAGGAAATAGTGGTAACCTACTAAGGTCGGCCTATTGGTGGGAGTTAAAGTAATATGCATAAGGTCATAGGTTTTAACTTCAGTACGATCATGTACACCAAAACAATAGGAAATAATAGTATTAAATATTTATTAATATATTTTATTTTTCTACTCGTTTCAATACATGTACATTAATTAATGCATAATTAAAAATATAGAAAATAAGAAACAAAGTGATGAAGTTTAAGTACATTAAATTCATTACACCTACCAAATATATATAGTAAATTGTATTAATTAAAAGCTTATTAATACATTCTATTTATCCTCTCTTCCCAACACATGTACAATAGCTAATACATAATTAAAAAAAGATTAAATTAATCTGGAGGTCCCTATAGTTTTATAGAGTTTTTAATTAAGTTTCTATAGTTAAATACAATTTAAAAAAGTCCTTATATAGTTTTAAAAAGTTTGTAATTAAATCTGTTAATTTATATTTAACTTAATTGTACTTTTAATCTCCCAACTTTCTTTTTATTTACAATCAAGTTCAAGTGTAGGTAGTATGTAAAAATGGGAAAGAAATTAATAAAGGTGTGTTGAAGGTGGGATTCAAACCCCCAATCTTGAATCCACCAACAATACTAAAACCACAAAGCTAATGATTTTATTTGATATGTAAATAAAAATTATATTATATATAACTTAAAAGGAAGGCTAAAATTGCATATATATTTACTACTATTAAATTAAATAATATTAACATTATATAAACTAATAATATTGAAATTGATATTAATAAATATGTACTAAGCATATAGTAATAATATTAAAATTAATAGTAATAGATATAAATTAATAATACATACTAAAAACAAAAATTATACATATATTTACTACTAGTAAATAAATAATATAATATTATAAAACAAAACAGACAATAACTTATACTTTTTAATACTATATATCTCAATTATAACTTAATCACCCTATTTTAAATAATTTTATTTTTTATAAAATTGTGTTCTTTTAATTATTTTTATTTTTTGCATATTTAAGTGATTGAAAAAAGATATTATTATCTATGAAATAATTTTTTTATATATTTCACTAAAAAAAAATATTTATATCATATATTTTCAATTAACCTTCTTCTGATATATTTATATCATATCTAGTATATTTAAATTTTTCCAGAAGTTTATTAATATATAATAATTTATATATATTAAGGCACTCTAACGGTGGGAACTTCATTCATACTAACAAGTATGTATTATTAATTTATATTTATTAATATTAATTTTAATATTATTAATATGCAATAAATATATACTAATTTATATTTATTAATATTAATTTTAATATTATTAGTTTATATTATGCTAATATTATTCAATTTAATAGTGGTAAATATATGTGCAATTCTAGTCTCTCGTTTAAGTTATATATAATATAAATTTCACTTGTATATTAAATAAAGTCATTAGTCTTATGGTTTTAGCATTATTAGTGAACTTCAAAGATGGGGGTTTAATTCTCACTTTCAACACCTTTATTATTATTATTTTTTCCATTTTTGCATACCACTTACACTCGGATTTGATTGTAAATAAGAGAAAAATTATGAGACTAAAAGTGCAATTAAGTTAAATATACATTAATGGAATTATAACACCGTTAGCGTGTTGGGGATTTAATTACAAACTTTTTAAACTATAAGAATTTTTTAAAGTGTTTCAACTGTAAGGCTTAATTAAAAATTCTATAAAACTATAGGGATCTTTGGATTAATTTAACCTTAAAAAAGTAAAAATAAAATATTTAAGAACGAAACATTTGAAATTTGTTCAATTTAGGTGGAAAAAATTGCTTCTAGGGCAACCCAAGCCAATAGTTTACTACTTTATATATATAAAGATACTCCCTTTGGTCTTGAATAAAAAAAAAATCATGTATAGTAGTATAAAATATAAACAAATCTTAACTAATTTTATCTCATTTAATGAAATCATCCACAAAGTATTTTTTATTTAATTTAAATTTTATTTCTAACGATCTCTTTAATTCTCGTGATATTAACCACATAACATTCAAAATGGAGAAGAGTATTCTTATTTGAAACAAGTTCTCATAAAATTAAAGTCTTTCATTAATTAGAAATGAACTTCATTTTTTAAATGAAATTGAGAATCGTTTTAATTTCATGCACGTAGATGTCATCATTATATTCATGTCACGTTATATATTCGTATTAATTTCAAAGTTTAATTTATAGAAGATTTTATCGGTTTAAGGAAAGGAAAAAGACAAGAAAGAACATAGGAATATGACTCCCATGCAATCCGCTAATTAATAAGCCTGCTGATCATGAAGGACTTGCAAGTTAAGAGAACCTAATTATGAACCTTCTTTAGCAAGAATATAAGCAGATGCATTAGCTTCAAGTATTAAAATGGTATAACATATGAATTTAATAACAATTTAATTATATTTTAAAAATAATTGAATAAAACTTCTTTAAAAGACTAATGTGATAATATTTTAATTTTAAATAAGAAATTTAATGATATTTTTATAAAATCAATATTGAGACACATTAATATTTAAAAAATGAAATAAATATTACTCAATTCATGATTTCAAATCTATTCCTATATTATAGTCTTCATCTTTGAATATAAGTATATCCTTTATTTTACTTTTATTCTCTTTATGTTACATGACTTTATCATTATTCAATACTTTTTTTAAAATATTCTCACAATTATTTTCAGCTTTTTTTATTTTACATCATATTTTCTTAAATTATCATATTTTAATTGTTTGTATTAATTTTTTCATTTTATTTCTCAGTCACTTTTTCTTTTAAGTTTTTTTTCATATTAATTTATTTAAAATATACTCTTTTACTTCTAACTTTAAATTACTTATATTATTTACCTATTTATTTAATTAATTATATATTTTTAATTTTTATTTAAAATTAAAAATATTCATAAAATATATGAAATACGTTGTTGATAACAATTTTTTGTTGTTGTTGAAATTGTTGATAACAATATTACACATTATGCATAAGATAAAGGAAGATATTTACGTTAGTACCGTAGGAAATACGTACAATCATGTGCGAGTCTCTTGACAGGTGCTGATATTTGCATGGGATGTTATTAGAACTCGGTATATGCTTTGGCTTTAACGATGGTCCGTTTAACTAGTAGATTAATCAGGTTAAGACTATGTATTATACAGGTTTATTTAAATGTGGATCTATCCAGCATGGTTTATTTGATTCTCGGGTTATATAGGTTGTGGCCTTGTGGTTTATCACTTATCGGGTTAATGCGTGGACTAATTATTATTTTTATGCATTATTATTTTATTGTTTCATGCTTTATAGTTTCTATATATGAATTTTTGTTTAATGTTATATTTCTTATGTTTTTCATTAATCTTGGACATTTTTTCCCATTTTGTTATCAAATTTTTAATCATTTCCAGGTTATTTTACTCACTTTTGAAATTTTATAATTTTTTTTTATAGTTTTATGCTTTATTATTCAGCTCGCAGACCACACAAAAAGAGATCCATTAATTTAGCATATCTGTTGATTTAGGTTATTTAAATGCAAGTCATTATGAATCAAACTAAATAAACTGAATTTGCCCGTATACTCACTTATAAACTGAATTTAGCCAAATTTTTTGAAAAAAATTAGTCATCGACAAAACTGATAAATATTTCACACCTATAGGACATGATGACCCAAAAAAAAAACTCATTTATAGATGTTATAAAAAGATGATTAGTCATAAAGTTGGATAATATAATATAAAACGACTATAGATAACAATAGAAGGAAAAAGGGTGCTCGATGATGTGGCGTATATATCATGTTATTATTAAATGATAGGGATCATTTAAAAAATTGAATTTATGAGTACCAAAATCAATAAAAAAAATTGTAGGGACTTGAATTAAACTCTATTAGTATATACAAAAAATATATTTAGATATTTATAACTTTATATAAAAGGTGATTTTCGTATTCCAACCATTAATTATATTTCTATATATAGTATGCAGTTTTTGTGTCAAAATTTGTAAAAATTCAACAATAATAAAAAGATTATACACACACACACACACGTTGATCTTGTTTAAATAAACTTCTCAATAAGTACTTATATGAAAAGTAAATAAAGGATTATTTGGATAAAGTTCTTTATAAGTACTTATAGGATAAGAAAATACGAAAAGAAATGAAATATGGTTTCTCTATAAGTTAAAATTAGCATATGCATAAGTTAAAATCAACTTTTGGAGAAGCTAATATAAGAGAGCTTCTACAAATTAGCTTATGTATAAATTAATTTTAGCTTATGAAAAAAATTATTTCATTTTTCCTTCTTTTTTTTTCTTCTATAAGTGCTTGTGGAAAAATTTATCAAAATAGGCTTTAAGAAGAAATTAAGCTTCTCCAATAAACTCAAATTTACTTTTGCATAAGCTAGTTTGTAGAAATTATGTCATTTAGCGTCCCCAAAGTTGATTTTAAACCCATGCATAAGCTAATTTTAGTTTTTTAGAGAAACTTAATCTATTTTTTCTTCTCTTATGAGTGTTTATAGAGAAATTTATATAAACATGCCATTTTTTTCTTTAAAATCATGTAAATATATACTATGAAACCAAATAAAGTTATTTTCATTATAAAATATAAAGACTTCTTATTTTTTTATGTGAGAAAAACTGTGGTTTTTTAATTGTTAAAAAATTTATAAATTTCAATTCTCTTTTAAAAAAGATTAAAATTATATTATTTACATATTTAATTATGTTCTAAAAGTATTTTGTGACTTTGTATGAATATAAAGGTTATATAACCTATATAAAAATAGATATAGCGATATATTACTCTTCCTTAATCTTTTCCAATAAATTAATTGTTTTTCCTATTTTGAGTTTTTATTTACAGAGAATATTTGTGGATTTACAAAGTATAGCATTTAAATAAAAAAAAATTAAAGGGTAAAGAGGATGGAGAATTTGGGAAGATGAGAGAATAAGGGATTAAAACTAAATGAGTGGTTATAGTCTTCCCAAATAAGCAAATATAACTTTCTGTGTTTTATTTTCTCTTTTTTAAACCTATACCAACGAGTCTTTGAAAAAAAAAAATCCTTCTTAAGTATTATTGTACTGGTTGTTTAATTGTTAGTTGCTAATGTGGCACTTAGCATTAGAGGTGGCATTAACGTGGACATTGGCCAAATACTAATTTCCCTGTTTCCTTTCCACCTGAGCACTATTGTCATCTGGCTGATTGACTAAATTGGGTCACTTTTATAAATTATTTATCGAAATGGAGCTCTTTTGAAATATAGTAATAGAGTGGGGTGGTCAACGTTAGAAAAGGCTAGTCAAACTAGTGTTTTCAATTCCATGTCAGTATTTTTATTATTTTTTTAATTTAACTGCGAAAAGGGTCAGGTGGCTGCCATCTGAGATACTCCAGTGGCAGTAGCATTTTCTAAAAATGCTATTACTAGTGGGGTATCCAACGTTGTAGCCACTTAGCGCATAATTGGCAATGTGGTGGACACGTGTGCAACACGCTAGTAGTACTAGCGTAACACTAGTATTAGTAACGTTTTTAATTTTTAATTTATTTTTATTGATTTTTTAATATTTTATTTATTTTATTTGTTTTTAAAAATAGAAAACGCTTGTATTAAAAACTAGATATTTTAATCTTTTATTATATTTTTTTTAAAATTAAAAACGCTAATATAACAAGCATTTTTAATATTTTATTTAAAAAATAATTAAAAAATTAAAAACACTAGTCATAATAGTGTTTTCCAGTTAAATAAATAAATAAATAAATAATTAAAAACTAGCATTTTTCATTTTTTTTTTAAAATAAGTAAAAATTAAAAAACACTATTATTATTAGCGTTGTTCCAATTTTAAAAAATAAATAATTAATTAAAAACCTAAAATGCTATTATTATTAGTGTTTTCTCAATTTTAAAAAATAAATAAATAATTAAAAACCTACGTTTTTAGTTTTTTAAAAATAGATAAAAAACAAAAACACTATTATTATTAGTGTTTGCTCAATTTAAAAAATTGTAAAAAATTAAAGACCTACGTTTTTAGTTTTTTTAAAAAATAAATATAAAAAGCAATAACTAAAGTATTACTAGCGTTTTTGTAATTTAAAAAAAATAAATACAAATTTAAAAACCTGGGTTGTTAGTTTTTTAAAAAAATATAAAAAGGAAAAGTGCTAGTACTACTAGCGTTTTTCAAATTTTAAAAAATTAAATAAAAATTTAAAAACTAGCTTTCATTGTTTTTTTTAAAATAAATATAAAAAGCAAAACGCTAGTACTACTAGCATTTTCTAAAATAAAAAAAAAAACAAAAAACTAGTGTTCTCCGTTTTAAAAACAAATAAATAAAAAGGTGAAAACGCTAATACTACTAGAATATTCCACACATGTCACCTTTTTTTTGTTCTTAAAAAAATAAAAAGCAAAAACACTAATAGTACTAGCGTGTTGCACACATGTCCACCAACATTACCACTTGTGTGCCAAGTGGTTGCTACGTGGGATATCCTAGTGGCAGTAGTGTTTTCTAAAAATGTTACTGCCACTGGGATATCTCACGTGGCAGCCACCTATCCCTTTCTATAGTTAAATTAAAAAAAATTAATAAAAAATGTGGAATTGAAAACACTAGTCATACTAGCGTTTTCTAGCATTGACTATCCCACTCTGGTAATATGTTTCAAAAGAACCTTAATTTGACAAATAATTTATAAAAGTAACCTAATTTGGTCAATTACTCATTGTCATCTACTACCTCACCTCCCAAGGACGCCACGTAATAAGTAATTAACTTCAAAGCCACTCTCTCAAATCCTTCCCTATTTTGAGCTATCACTATGGTCGGCAAAGTTTTTTTTCCGTATATTTAACGCAACAACATACCTAGCTACAACACATTTTTAGAATACTTTTTATAACATTATTTTTTTTTCCTTTCTCTCTCTCAATTGTATCACATATTTTGTCATTTATTTTGTTTCCTATCTTTTTCCCTTTTGCACAAAATATTGTGTAAAGGTTGTTATATTACTAACATTTCTCAATTGTTAATGCTAGCGAAATCGACTTCTCTAGATACACACGTTTGTAAGATATATATGTACTTTTATCAGTTCCTCTACTGCTATCCGTTGATTTGATGAGCATGACTCTAACCACCTCGACATCTATTTAATGCAAAATTTTGGCGACATTAGCCTCATCCTCTCCCCCGCAAGTAGCTGTATGCCTAAAGAATTTCAGCAAACTTGTGTTTCGGTTTCATCGCTTCCCTGAGAATAATGAAAACTGGATTCGGATAGATTGAGATGAATATTTTATTAGAATTTTAACCACATCAACATGTTCAATACCAAATTTGATGACGGCTAAAGTCATTTGTTCCATGTAGACCAATGTTGATAACAAAAATAGGAAGTTAGTATAATATATTGAATAAAATAAATTACCAATCATAAATACGAGCTGTGAGCATTCTAAAGAAATTTCAAGTTTCTGAAATATGCCGAGAAATCATGTATAAAATCACTTCTATATTCATTATATTACTCTGCACAAACTGCGTTTACAACACAAAAAAAAATATCAATAAATTATAGTAGAGCAATATATATGGTATAAATTAAAATAATATTATAAATTTACCAAATGTAGTACCATCATGAGAAGTAATTAATCACTTGTATAAATATATCAAAACAACATTCATTATATTCATGTAATCAAATATTAACGCGATAAAATTGATAAAAATTATTATCGACTTTTCAACGATTCCCTACCACACTTTGTGAATCTAAAGCATATTTAACATTGAAAACCTGTCAGTCAATAATTATTTAAAATGTGTTTTATTATAAGCTTTTTTAGAACAAACTTTTCATGCACGTACTAAATATTTATAAATTGAAATAGATTATAAATATAAAATTTAAAAACAATCGGTGTGGGACACAGTCAAAATTAACCAGTATGTTCAATAGAAGTATAGAACTGATGATGCCCATAACATCAAATGTCATAATTAACTAATTACATCAACACCGAATATGAAAAGGAAAAATGAAGAAGCGGCGTTATGAAATAATCAAATATAGGTTCTGATTCCATGCAACTTCAGGTCTAAATAGACAGGAATATCCACCTTATACAGCTGTAACCTGTATAATTAAAGTCTTAATGACCCCACAGGGACCACTTATGGCTTCGGAATTTTCGCGAGATTTAACAGACGAAAATATAAATATCAATGTCATACCAGATAAGACGTAACGGGAGATATTATAGCAAGTGACATCAAGCAATCACACTTTAAAGAAGCAGTGGGACAAAGCTCCAGCGGCAGAAAGCTATATTTGCTCTTCCCTCAGTGGCAGCAGGTAGCTATCAAACACATTCAACACCCATGAACTAAATATAATGCTCCTAAAACTGGTGGGAAGCTGACCCCAAAGATTTTAAAAAGTAACTGAGGGGCAGTAGGGAAACAAAGACAAAATTCCCCTATATTGAAGCAAACCATTCCCCAGCAAGAGTGAGAACATTATCCCCATAAAAAAGAGTATTCACAAGAGTCGTGCTACTAGCTCCACAACCAAAAATAAACATAAAATAAAATAAAAAATGCCTTTCTGTACTTTTGGTGAGAGGGGGGAGGGGGCTGTTACCGTTTGATCCTTTTTTTGTGTTTTATACTAGGTATTTTCCTTCCATTTCTCAATCATGTTTATCCTAAATATGCCTCGAGAGAATCATTTCCCATTGTGCCATAAGCAAAAACTGAGACCATTCTTAGATACCTGCTTCCCGTATCCCTCTTAAGAGCTCTCCAAAAAACAAAGTGCTAACTAAAGCACATCTACAGCTCTAATTTCTTGCTGAAATGGAGTGATCTGAGCCTCGAATACCAACTTGACCAGTACCCTCGCTAGTGGGGAGCTGCAATGGACTCCTCAAATCCGCAAATGTAGATCTATGTTGTGAAGTATCAGGTAGAACATCTAGTCCTCCTGCACCATCATAGTTACTTGTCTCCAAAGCAATATTGTGCACTTGTTCTGCCAGCATGTCAGGATTCAACACTCCAAGGGTTGTAGCATTAGAAAACTGAACAGGAGGAGGCATGATCCATCTCCTCCAATCATTTCGTCTCCTTATTTTGTCCCCCTACAATAAAAGAAAAGGATATAAATTTAAAACAAGAGGTTTAATAAATTGACAGAAAAAAGCAAACATGAGAAGCAACTTTTTCCTAAATACTCCCAATGAAATCATGTCTACATAACTACATTCAAATTCATAAATTCTAATCTCCAAAACAAGAATAAAAAAAAAATACCTGCACTTCGACAACAGATGAAGTTCGAACAGCATCTAATATAATCTGGATATTGTCAGTCAAATGCATTACCTGACAGACAAAAATATTCATCATTAGGTAACAAATAATACTACAACTGAGATACAAATGGAGACATTTTTAAATGAATGCATAACTTGAACTGCAGAATTACAAAATTTAGATGACAATTGAAGAACTGCAACACTAAAATAGTGAACATTACAAGATACTAAAACCCAAGAATAATGTAGGCATTTATGCCCAAAACGATCACAAACATTCACTAATCCATTGCCATTTCACCTGTCAGTCATAATTAAGATTCTAGATAAATTAGTGAGATCAACTTCTGTATATACCAGAGTGTACGATGTTTCAAGTTAAGTGAAAAAGTAAACAAGTCTAGACCAAAAATACATTGAACTATGAATAACAAACCATAAAGCCTTTTTGGCCAATGCTTGGTTTATAACCATCTATCACATGCATGACAGTAATTATATCCATTAAATACGCCACTCTATTAGTTGAGGTAACAGTAATAGTAGTAATAATAATAAGAGTAAATTACATTGATACCCCATGAGTTTTTTTAAATTGCATACAATGACTCTACTTTTTTTATTTCTTCACTAACCCTCTTAATTATTTGAAAAATATTATACTAACATTCCTTGTACATTACATTAACTCTCCTTAATTGTTTGAAAAACGTTATGTGTACCTCCATAAAGAAAGTTGTTGTAAAAGTAAAAAAAAAAAAAGAATTATGTGCAATCTAAAAAAATACTCGGGAGGTGTCAGTGTAATTTACTCTAATAATAATAATATTATTTAATACATTAAAAAGAACATTGAATTTAAATCCAAGAAAACAAATAAAAAAAGTGGAAAAAAAAAAACTTAGCTCCTTATTATTTTTCTTCCTAATAATGGTGCATTATGCATATATTCGTGTATAACCTAACATGCTTTTGTTCGTATTATCCTTTTTATGTAAAGAGAACCAACACAAGCAAACAATTTCCATGTCAACATTTGATACCCACTACGAGACATCTCACACATAGGAAGAAAAATAATAAGGAGCTAAAGTTTGGTACTTTTATTTTTCACTTTTCTTTTTTCTGTTCTCTTGGATTTAAAATTCAATGTTCTTTTTAATGTATTATGCATATATTCATGTATAACCTAAATTTGATTATCAAACATTCAAACCCATGCTTTCATTTGTATTATCCTTTTTATGTGAAGAGAACCAACACAAGCAAACAATTTCCATGTCAACACATGATACCCACTACGAGACATCTGACATTTTCATCATATTGATGGTTAAAAAAGACTTGGATTATGCAAAAAAAGAGTTTTAATGTAAAAGAATTGTGCAAAAATAAGTTTTTATTTATTTAATCAGAACCTAGCTTAACCTTTTAAACATGTGTTGTCTAAATGCTATAATTTTTTCCTTAAGACACAACAATAACTTCTTTGTTTTCCAAGTTTAATTTAGTAATACACAACATAATTGATCAACTTGAGTCTATATCGCTTAAACAGAACTGCATTACTGCATATTGGAGAAAAGTAGAGTAGGATTGAAGAAAAATCAAAGACCAAAACTTGAATCCCCCACAGCTAGAAGGACTAACTAACAGAAAATTGAAACTAGCATGGTGTAGGATGCTAGCTTTAGCATCCTAGTCCCCTCTTTAAAATGTAGCACTTACAATGTACCCTAATGTCACTTTGATGATTTTGATGCAAAAACTTGATCTTAGAGAGCCAAGTTTTTTCCCACTCTCTAACATATTTTCTACTGAAATGATACAAACAGTGCAACCATCGGGAGACAATAAGTGCTACCAATATTTGTCATCCCATGATTGTATGGAAAGAGCAACAAAATTAAAACATAATTTGATCAAAATAAAAACACTTCATATGCATCAGTCATGGTCCTTGCCAAGAAACGCCCAAATCAGTCAATCCAGTAAAAGGCAGATGATCATCAGATATAATTTAATCCTTCTACACTACAGTAGATTAATTATTTATGTAATTTTTTATTTTAAATGCACATATTTTGAGTCAGTTATGAAAACAACAAAGCAATCCATCTCTTTCTCCCACACAAACACATATATAAAAACAATCATATATCCCAAACAACTCACTTTGTTGAAGCCTGCAATTAATTTTATGGGAACCCAGCCCTGGTCATCCATGTTCTGCCGCAAGAATGTATCTTTAATTAAATTCTCATTACTGCAATAGACAAATTGTGGTATGTCTACAGTCAACTTTCTAAACCAATTAAAGACAAAAAAATAACAAAAACAAAATACTGACAGACCAAAGTAAAAGCAGTACCTAAAATAGTAGTCAATCTGGTTGACTATCTTACTGTGCAACTGAGGGTCTGGACCTGTAAAGAACAGGGGATGATGTGGCATAGGAGGCACAAAAGGAACACCTCTTAGAGAATCTGGGGGTGGAGGTGGAGCTGCAACAAATACCAGCGGAGGTGCTAGTTCTGTAAATGAATACAGTCATCAGAGCATCATATTCATATATTGAAAGAAATCATCATGACATTAATACACCATACCATGGAATCCAATGGGGCTACCAAAAGGCCGCATTGGTGATGGGTGAAAAAATTGAGCAGAATTAGGAGGTGAAGGTGGCCGTATAAATCTGGGAACAACTCTTGGTGGCACATGTGCATCCCTACCACTGAAACTTCGATTATTATTCCAGTCCTGATCGCGCCTGTTCCCATAGTTATGATGGTGACCACCATCTCCACGGTGGTGCGGACCGCCATTACGATTTCTGAACGAATTACGTTGCTGTGGATGATCATTAGACACAAATCCACTTCTTTGTGAGTGGTCCTTCGTAGAGGAGTTACGGGACCCAGTTGCAGCCATCGACACCTGGGGCGCAGACTGTTGTGGGTGGCCACCATTAGAAGATGTATTAGAACTGTGATGTTTGATTGACTTCTGGCGAGTTGGCACCACACTGTCGGTGCTTGCATTATCACTGACTTCCCTCTGTGAAGAGGAAGAAGAAGACGCACTTCCCAACCCTACAATCAGCACTTAAAACAATAGCAATACCCATGCACATACACACAAACAGTAGAAACAAAACATATACGCCAGCAAACTAAATAACAAATATATCACAATCCATCCAGTTCCTAATACACACCAACTTGATCTAACAAGGTTTCCAAATTCCACACACTACAGTTTACAGCAGGTATATACAAGTATTTCCCATTACTGAAAACCAGAGATATACTTGCATTTTCCAAACTGTTCCAGAAACGAAAACTACAACACTCCTTGTCTGTATGTTAGTATAACAAATAAGTAAATGTTACTTGCGCACTTTATATAGTCAAGCCACTTAACACCATTGAGAACACATGAAAATCATCCAACAACGCAACACAGATAACTGGCTCCAACTGATTGAAACACTAAAATTGCAGGAATTATTAATGACTAATTATTAATATAACTGAATGGCGAAAGAACCAAACCTGCAATTGCGGCACAGAAGATCCATCCAACAAACCCTTCGACGATTCCGATTTCATAGCAGCTCTCGTGGACTCCGACAACGCCGGCCACGAGAGCGCGTCCATCACTGGCCGAACCTCCGACGCCGCCACGCCGTTAGGAGAAGGCTTGTTCCAAACAGGCCTCTTCGCCGCGCCGCCATTGTCGGAGCTCTCCGCGGCGGAGCTAAAATCGTCCACCGGCGCCGCGGCGGAGGGGAAGCCTTCCGTCGACTGAGACGGCGCGGAAGACGGAGCCGCCGCAGCGGACTCTGATTCGCCGCGGACGACCTGGTTCCACGGCGGAGAAGCAGGGAGGCGCCCGGCGCGGCGCGATTGGAGGTTATCGGAGGAATGGCGAGGGGAATGGTTACCGGTCATGGCCATGTAAATGTTTAGGGTTAATGACTCAGTCGACGAGGTGATCGACGCGGCGAAGAGGATTCGATTCGCGCAGAGTGTGTTTTAGGATTTGGATGAAGGTTCGGGATGAAATGTAGTAGATTAGGGTTCCAAAATATGAGCGATCTGATCGCAGGGAAGAAGAACCTTGGTTCGTTTGTGTGTGTGCGTGGGAGAAAAGAATGCGTTTCAGACGAAGGATTATTGTGCAATGCTTCGGATGCCAGGTTTTCTTCCTCTGCGACGCGCGAGATTACCGAATTGCCCCCGCGTTATTTCCATTCTCTTTCCGTTACGACTTTTGCTGTTCGCGTCGTAGCGCAGTTACTGTGACTGCCGCTACTGTTCCCAGTGCTTTGTTTTGTTTTCTATCCAAAACCAATTAGAATTGGTTACACTTCGATTAAAATTTTGAGACTCAAATGGACAACGTGTTTGTCGAATCATTAAATCAATTAATTATTTAATTAAGAAAAAATAAGTTATGCTTGATAGTATAAAGCATCTTTACATTGCGATCTAAACACAAATTACTATATATAATAAGTTTAGAAAAAATAGGTCATGTACTGACAGTATAAAATAGTTTTACACTGTCATCTAATCACAAATTATCATTTATAGTAAGTTTGTTGACTTTTATAATAAATATTTAAAAGTCATACCAATGGTAAATTATAATTAGTTGACAGTGTAAAAATTTTTATACTAATAAGGCATAACCATTAAACTCATCAGTTTATTGACTTTTACAATAATTATGTTAAGTGAGTTTTTATTAGTTAATAGTGTAAAAAATTTTAGAGACAGTATGTAACTATTAAACTCATTAATTAATTCCTACAACAAATTTCATTACTTCTCAAGTATGGTCGGGTTTTCCTTTAACGAGGAAAAGGTGCTTGAATTTTCCACGTAGCTTTAGTCCAAAGAAAAAGTATAACGAAATAACATGGTAATATAGTCATAGCTTCCAAGTAATGTGCACTTAAATATCATCATCTTACTTATGTCCCGTTTCGCCAAAAATGAAAGATTTTTTATATGAATAATCTTGTATGCTATAATAAATAAGGTAAAAAAAAAAGAAGTGAATGAGTTTTTTAGTTGATTCGTGTAAATTCACTAGTTTTTTCATTTTGAATCTTATGTGTATTTTGCTATTATTTTTCAAGTTTTTAATTCTACAATGTGGTCCCTGTGAAATGATCTAATAAATCCAATAAAGAACTGTAAAAATACGTTAACCTGATTATGAGTAGACTGAACGATGGGCACACATACCTAACAAACCCGCCTTTCGAATATATCACTAAAATCTTCACGTGTTCATGGTTTTTTCTTCTTCTTTTTTGATAACGTGTTCATGGTTTTTTTGCAGTTAGTACTTGAAATGCAGCTCATCTTTTAAAATACTCAAGAAGCATTCGATCTAGATTATTATATAGGCTAACTTCAACACAGACGCAGGGAGGATATATGAAGTAAGGTGTATGTCAAGAACATTTGATTTTATACAATTGGCTAAATTTATAAAGTAACAAAATGTTACATAATTATTTTAAAATTCATATGACTATTTTCAAAAATTCACATGATTTAATAGTTTTTAAATTGAGAGATCATATAAAATTCAACTAATATAGTCTATCTTTTATTTTACGATAATTAACTCGTGTTTATATTCCCGTAACAGATTGGGAATTAAAGCTTTCAAGACTAGGCAGTTAACGATTGAAAGTACGAGGACTAGCACTTTTACAAAATACTTCTTCCTGATTTGGAGGAAATCGGGCTGGAAGTCCAAGAATCCTCTCTATATATAAATTAGAATAATTATATTAAACAAGAGTATTTTTGGCTATTATTTTTTAATGAAAATATTTTTAACTATCATTTTTTTAATGAAAGTGTTTTTAGAAGAAAAAAATTAATCTCTTATCTCTTTCAATCTATCATTTTTAATATTTTTAGTTTTAAATTAAATTTCAATTTTTTTTAAAAGAAAATATCAATAGTTAAAAATTAACATTGTATTATAATAATTGTTTATTATAAATTTAAAATATAATCTATATATTCAAAATATTTATTTATTATAAATTTTAATTATAATATAATTTATATATAGTTATATAAAATAAATATTTATTTTGTACAATGCACAGGTTAAAATAGCTATTATTCTTTAACGAGAGTATTTTTAGCTTTCATTTTTCAATGAGAGCGTTTTTAGAAAAAAAAATCTCTTATCTCTTTGAATCTATCATTTTCAATATATTTAGTTCTAAATTGAATTTTAATTTTTTTTAAAAGAAATTATCAATAGTTGAAAATTAACATTGTATTATAATAATTGTTTATTATAAATTTAAAATATAATCTATATATTCAAAAATATTTATTTATTATAAATTTTAATTATAATATAATTTATATATAATTATATAAATAAATATTTATTTTGTGCAATGCACAAGTTAAAATACTAGTTAAAGTGTAAACCTATATAGTAGAGGAGTTAGCAGCTTGATTTATATTACTTGTGATATAATATCAAATTTAATTTAATCTGATTAAAAGTAATTTAAATTATATTTGAATGATTTGTTTCTTATATCTTTATTTTTAAATAACTTTGATTCATTATAAGATAATAAATATATTTTATTTTATTATTTACTAGTATTTTATAATGTGCAAGGCACAAAATAAATATTTATTTTATATAATTTAAATTTATAATAAATAAATACTTCTGAATATATAAATTATATTATAATTAAAATTTGTAATAAATATATATTTTTTAATATGTAGATTATAGTTTAAATTTATAATAAATAATTATTAAAATACAATATTAATTTTTAATTATTGATAATTTCTTTTAAAAATAATATTGAAATTCAATTTAGAACTAAAGATATTGAAAATAATAGATTGAAAGAGATAAGAGGTTAAAAAAAATTCCTAAAAACACATTCGTTGAAGAATGACAGATAAAAATACTCTTATTGAAAAATAGCAACTAAGAATGCTTTCATTTAAAATAACTATTATAATTTATATAGAAAGAGGATTTTATGTTTGTATTAAAATTTGCTTTTATAATTGTACCCTCCTAGTTTAGGGTCGAGCTATATGCGTCTTAGATATGTACACCCTTGGCTTTAGGCTGAGTTATATGTCAATTACGTTCTTCCTTTTTAGTCCTTTAAGCCTCATTTGTCTCTTTGGCTCGAGGCTAGGAGGTTGTGTAGCCTCCTAGTTTTAGGCTGATATAAATGTGTTTTAGATTTGCAGTCTTAAACCGATTTATCACTAGGTATTAAGCCCATTTTTTAACGCCTCTTGGAACCTTGGTTCATAAGCGAGTAAGCTAGCCGTTATCTAAAGATTTGACGGTTACAAAAATAAGATCCACGATAACAAAAGATCCCCCTTAATTCGAATAACCTCACAACTGCTTAAATTTAAATTCCCTTTAGAATTGAAAAAGATAACAAAACTCATTTTTGAATGCTCTAGTCTAGGCAACCTTCAACCCTTTTTCTAAAGGTTTACAGGAACAATAATAAATATTAAAATTATATAATAAAAAAAGAGTTTAATGGTCATACACTGTCAATGTAAAAAGTTTTATACTGTCATTCAATCACAAATCATCATTAATATGACTTTCAAAGTATGTATTATAAAAGTCAACAAACTTACAATAAATAGTAGTTTGTGATTGGATGACAGTATAAAATTACTTTACATTGTCAGTGCATAACCATTAAATTCATAAAAAAATATAAGACACAAGAATAACTTCAAATTAATTCAAAATTAATATATTTACAAATATATTGATATGATAAGATGTAATTTTGATTATAAAATAACAAATAATATATATCGTAATTTTATAAATATATAATTATACAAATATAAATGAGTCATAAATAAAATTAAATATATGAATAAGGTCGGTCCTAATATTTATGAGCCCAAGTCAGAATAATAAATAAGGCCCCATATATACAAATATTTGAAAATGTAAATATATATTGTATAAAAATAAACATGTAATTTTATTAAAAATGATAAGTTTTATTACATTAATAAATCTCAAAAAGATGTATCATATTTTTTTATTTAATTTACTCATATGGTATTGTCTATCATTCAATTTACGTCCCCAAAAGAACTACATGTACATAAATATATATATATATATATATATATATATATATATATATATAATTTTTTAATAATGATCTTGTACATTTTATTTCTTATAATTCCTTTATTTATTTTTTCTATTTCTCTCTTCATTTCTTATTACATCTCATATTACATTTCACATTTTCTTTCTCTCCTTTTCCTATTCCTCTTACAACTCAAGATGGATACATCTTCAAAAAAACATACAACCATATTTTTCCATAAATTTTAATTAAGTTCTCTATTAATGTTTCTTATTGAACAAGAAATTAAAGGAATATTATTCTCAGATTAAAAATCAAAATTTTCTTTAACAAATTTTGAGGATCAATTATGTTTTTAAAACTTTAAACATAATATCTAGATATAATAGAGTTTTTCTATCATTAAAATTGCTCCCATAAATTTTAGAAACTAAATATCTTTTCTCCCATCGTAGTACTATAGTATTGTATTTTTTGTTTAATTTATATAATTTTGATTTTCGTGATATGTGATCAATTATTATGAATAATTTAGTTGGTTAAATTTAATATAATTTTTATATTTACTCTCCTCAAAGAAGATAATATAGCTCTATCTCTTAGTCTATTATGACAAAATGTTATCATTTCAGATTAAAACTTATATGTATTTTGTTATTTATTAATATACTAACTTTTAATTTTAATTTCTTTATGATTTGAGTTTTGGTCTCTGTTTCTTATCTTGTTAAAAAATCAAACACTTTCAGTCTATTATCATAGGTTCATTACGTGTTGATATGTCACAGTTATTTGAAAATTCATTTAACATAGATTTATAAATATAACACATAAGAAAAAGAGTGATACTTTTTAATCACAGGCCACATTTTAATTTGAATAAAATAAAACATAAAATGAGATAGTAATTTTTTAATCTATTTATGAAAATAACATAAAACAATATTTATTTACTACACAACTATATACATTTTTTTATTTTGGGGCCCCTTCTAACCATAGGCCTTGGGCCATCGCACTTCCAAACTATGCCTAGGGTCGACACTGTTATGAATTTGTTTAGTTTAAATTGGATTAGATCAATTTTCAAAATTGAATCTAAATTTCAATTCAATTAATAAAAAAATAACATTTTCATTTTTTACTTTTTTAGTGTTTTTTTATTTTAGTTTTTATGATTTGCATTAGATGAGATTAGTTAAAAAACGTTGTACTGCTTAATACTTTTTCAGCTTAATGGTAATTTAGATTAAATTGTTAAATTTCTACCAAGAAAAAAGAAGAAGACAAATAGTAGTGTTAAATAAATCTCTCTCTCTCTCTCCGCTTGTTAACTAAAACTCAAAATTGGAGGGTGTAATTTCTCTAAAGTGGGTAACTCAAAATGTAATTAATGTCAATCATTGACGAAGAAATTAACAATTGATATTACATGTACACCTCAACACAGTAATGCAACCCAGCAGCCCAAGAATATAACAAGTCATGAATATGTTAAAATATTAATCATCAATTTTCTCACCAATAATTACTTACTATTTAGTTTATTTTTGTTTTTTCAATGATTTGCATTAGATGAGATTGTTAGTAAACACCCTAATGCTCAATACCTTTTCGGCAGTATGACGATAATTTGGATTAAATTGTTAAATTTCTACATAGAAAAAAAAAGGGGCAGTTAGTGTGTTAAATAAATCACTCTATCTCTTTTCATGTGTTAAATAAAATCTCAAAATAAGCAAATTCACTTTTTCTAAAGCAAGAAACTTGTTTTAAAGGATAAAATAAGTATTTTTACTTATTGATAAATAAATTAATGGTTGATATCACATGCTCATACATATCAAATAATGAATGTATTAGAATATCGACTATTATTTTTTTCATAAGTAACTAAAATTACTTACTTTATTTTTACTCACATTAAATCAAATACAAATTAGGAACATTTACATTACAGTATTGGGATGTCTTCGTAGACCCGTCTTGTTTGCCTTTGAGGTTGTTGTCGATCCGCTCATATTTCTAAATTCAATTCTGCTAAAGCAAAGTGTCCATTTGATTCACCTCTAAAATTAATTCTAATGGTATTAAAATTAAATTTGGGAGAGTCGACTATGTTTGTTAATTTGTTTAGGTCATTTTTGTATTTGTAAAAATAATTATACAGTGACTAAAATTACTAGGCGTAATCTCTTAAAAAAAAAATAAAAAATACTAGGTGTTTAAAAGATTTTCTACATAATTTATTTAAATTTATAAAAATAACTTAGGATTTTTATAAATTCCTTATTTCAACAAATTTCTTAGATAAATTAATCAAAGTAAGCTATTTTTAGCTTATTGTGATGAGTTTCTTATTTAAATTTATAACATTAGAATATGTGAATGGACATTTAATTAAGCAATTTAACAAGATGAACCCATTTTAAGAGAACTGAAGATTCTTTTAACTTTTTCATTAGATAAAATTGATTACATGTACGAACTCATAAATTATTTCTTATTTATACTCTAAGATCAATTCTATTTAACCAATCAAACAACATCAAATGAGACTATTGAATGTGCAGATCAACTAATACGATGATGTTTCAGTTTAATTAGTGATCTCAAGTTTAAATCTTGAATATGCAGCTTGTTAAATACTCAAAGAAAAAGTTTTGCCGCTCATAATAGTTCTATTGCTCGAACATAATTGCCTCCTGTAAAAAAATACGTGTAGCGTGTAAAAAAGACAAAGAAAAACATCACATGAGTGGAGAATTTAAGAGTAGATTCTTATTCAAACAACAAAATAACTATGAGATAAATGAAAACAAATAAACAAAATCAATAGGGCGTTAGATTTAAGTTACGGTGTTTATTTTTGAAAAAAAAATTGTTAACACTTACCCTTGAGTTGATTTAACAATATTTTTTTTGTTATATTAAGATTTAAAATGATGAACAAAGAAAAGGATTACAGAAAATTAATTGTTGGATAAATCACACACCCTGTAATCCTTTTTTCATTCATGTTTTAATTTATGATGTACAAAAAAAATGGTAAGTTTTTATTTAAAAAAATATATTTCTATCATAATAAATATGTTTTTTATAATACAAACTTATCACTCTTAGATACTCAAAATCCTTAATAAAGATGTCAATCATTAATAAGAATAATTAATATGATAATTTACATATATTAGAGATGACAAAATGGGTCTTCTGACTTGGTGAACCAAGGGGTGAAAAGTTGGTTGAGCTAGGCCAACCTAAATTCTTATAAACCACATATTTGTTGGCCCGGCGTAGCCTGTCAAGCCCATCACGGCGAGCCAAATTGGTCCATTTTTTTTAGTTTAAATTTATATAATTAAAAATAATACTAGGCCAAATAAACTTAATAGTTTTTGAGTCTATGTTTATGAGCCTAGCTTGACCCATTGGACCGAAACAATTTGACCCATTTTTTTCGGACCTAAAATTAAGGAACCCAGCCCAGCCTAATGTATGGGCAATTCGAGCCAAACTCATTTTGTCACCTCTAACATATTATAGTTTTTTTAATTAATAATTGATATTATCATTTTTATTGAAAATATACTTTAATTTATTCTTACATAATAAATTTGAGAGCGAAATTTTTATCCTTATGATATGATCTTATCATTTAAACAGTTATTTTTATTTTTTAAAAATTCTAAAACTATTAATTACTTTCAAATTTTCTTTTTGGAATGGTAAATCACAATTCTAAAATCTAATTCCATAAAGTTTTAATATAATTAAAACTAATATTTTCAAGTCTTATCTCTTACTCTCTAAATTACAATACCACACTCAACACCATGCAACTCTTCCTCCTATTTTGTTTCCTTCTTCTACTACTACCACTATATCTTATTATAATTACCACCCCCATTGCCACCTTCCATCACTATTGTTACCACCACGCACTACTGATATAGCCACCACAATCACCATATTATTTTATCAATCCTACCATTACCATCTTCAATTTTGTCATTATTGTCACCTTCACGATCATGCCCTTATCATAATCACCACTATCATTTTGTGTCAAGGTTGTCACTGTCATTATCACTATCATTACCATCATGTTGTCACATCTCCTCATCCTCATTGTCACTATCTTTATGATCATTAACATCATCACTACCATAATCAATTACCATGACTGTTATCATTGTCATTACCATCTACTATCATTGTCATCACAACTTCACCCTCCCTCCATTGCCACCACCACTCCTACTAACCTCACCACCAATTATCTCTAAGACTTTAACACCTCTCGCTCCATTGTCATTATCGTTGCCTTTTATCTACTTAAATCTAGTGTAATTTTATATCCATATATCTTTTTTATTTTTAATGAAAAGTTTAGGTGAGTTGGATCCCAAAGGGCTTAGTAGGCCCAGCTAGACCTTTAGCTTAAAGAGCGCTTACAAAGTACTTCTAGATTACCCACCAACAATGTCCTCACATCGGCAGTGAGAATCGAACTCAATCCTTGTGGGATACAAGTCCGATCCTTACCAATTGGACCAACCTTTGTTGGCTGTATCCATATATTTTACATATACCATTAATTTAGTTTTTAGGAAAAAAAGATGCTCATGTATTAGTATTAACAACATAAACATCCTATAAGAGATTTAACATATCACATGAATAAATCTATTAATGATAAGTACTAAGATGCGTTTGATATGCACTAAGATGCAACACAAGTAGGATAGTACATGACAAACACTTAAGTTACAAGATATTTTTTTTTATCTTGTACATTGTTTGGTGGATAATGGATAATACAAGCAAAATAGTGTAAAATATATTGCAATATTCTTTTAATATTAATTATTTAATACAATTCATATTAATTATCTTAATACGACATTGGTGGTGGCGGCGGCAAAGTGGTAGCTGCGGTGGCAGTGGTTGTGGCAATAACGATAATAGTGATGCAGGTGTCGCTAGTGGTGGTGGCAGCGATGGTATTGGTGGTGAAGGTAGCGACAATAGTGGTAGCGGCTGCGACGATGGTGAAGTATTTTTGTCTTTTAGGTATTTGGTACTTAAGACAAAAGTTGTTTTGTGATTTGTTGACTAACAAAAATTGAGTTTTTGTCTTGTCCATTATCACTTGAGTTGTATTGTCCCATGATCCATTTTTAAATGAAACATGAAATAATTATTTCTATATTGTTCAGTACCATACTTTTTAACAAATCAAACAGACCTTAATCATTACATAAAAGAATAAAATGATGGATAAAATATATCTCGTGAACAGATAGACGTAATCACAATTCACAAGTGACCATTGGATTAATTTATCATTTTTGTCTCTAGAGTAAGTTAATGGCCCTTGCTATTCTTACACTTTTTTTTTTACTCTTTTCACCTTTCTTTTTCAAAAACACACAAAATACATAAATACCCCTGCCCCTTCCCCTCCCCTCCCACTTTTTAAAACTTCTCACCCCTTCTCCATCCCTTCCCTCCTCGATGCCCTTTCCTTTTTTTTTTTTTTTTTCATTTCTCTTCTTGCTCTCAGCCTCAGCCTTGGTCCTCGTTAGAGCTTCTCACATTGTCGTCGAAACTTCACTTCGCCGAAGCATCGCCTTCCATTTGGATTTTACCTTCCTTGTTGTTAATGAGTTACTTTCCTTCTTCTCTTTTTTTTTTATGTTTTTGATTAAAAGGAATTGCGATTTCGTTGTACATTCAGGCTGGGTGCAAAATGGAGTCACGATTTCGTTTTGTATCTAAGGAAGATACAAAATAGAATCACAATTACATAATACATATTCTGTTATGTATTATGTAATTTTTAAATTATTTATTTATTTTAATTATTTATATGAATTAAATAATTTAAATAATTTATTTTTAATTATTTTAATTTAAATTATTTATATGTAATTATTTCTAATTAATAATGTTAATTATATTTTGTTAGTAATTATTGTTTAATTGTTAAATTATTACTGTTTCAGATTCATTATGGCATGCACGAGGTTCAGTGCCCATCATCTTAGATGAGGCCCTTTGCCGGATGATGTGCCAGCACTGCTGAATGCCTATGCTGACTACATCTGCACAGCGGGCTAGATAGGCTGTACGCATAGCAGCTACAGAGTAGTATAGGTAGCAAGAAGAGGAGGTACATGCTAATGTACTTGAGTTAGAGCCTAAGTTACAGGGGGCAAAGGGAAAAGTGCCTCAGGTTGATCTGGCCAATCACATTATTGGATCTCCATTTGGAAGAGGTCTTGCAGACTTGTCTCTGCTTAGGTTCTTATAAGGACCATCTGGGCACATATGGCTCAGACAACCTCGCCCTGAGTTGAGGTTGATCAGCCACAGGGATAAGGTCTTATTGATGCTAACACACCCATAAGTAGTAGAACTGGTGTGGAGTTCAGGGCTCACCCCTGTATAGAGGCATAGTATGTTGTTGCCAACAAGGGCATCGTATGTTGCGCCTGAGGGTAGTACTTGAAGGCACTGACGCTAATCGTATCCTGCAAAAGACATTGACCATTGCACAGGCAGACATGGCATCCGGGTACACCTATCAAAGGAGGAGGCGGAGGAGGATGACCACCTCTGATGATTGACTATTCGATACAAATACAAATAACAGTAAACAAGGTGCATTGTTATGGTTTATTCAAACTAATGGCTGCTTGGTCGTTGAAGATAGTTGACGCCTCTGTTTCATGCAATCACGCAATAATCTCTTCAACAGTTCATGGTCGACACAAACGAGCTAGAATCTCTTTGGGAGATCTGCCTAACGTAGCATAACTTGATCAATGCAAGTATAGGAAATTGGGCAAAGATGAACAACATCCTTGCCACATCCTTGTTGTGTTTAATCTCCACAAACCTATAATGAACACAGCCATTCCCTAAAGATATGGGTTGATGGTAATGAATATCAAGTATTTTTTTCCTACTTTCAATCACATCGTGAGTTTTTTTTTCCTTAGAGCATCAATCGTCATGTCCTCAATGACCCTAAGAAATTTTAGACCATAAAAACATTGAAATAAGATCCCTTCATATGTTGTTGTCATGTGACTATCGTAATACACCACAATAAGGAATCCTTCCATCTTCTAAGGAGAAGAAACAATATAGAATCAAGATGGCTATAAAGAAAGGCAATGTTAAGTGCTTCAGAGCACACATCTTTTTTATACTAGTGCAAATACTGTTCACGTGTTAGAGAATCATTAAAAGCTTTATCTTGTGCATCAGAAAAAGAAACAGTTGAGATTGCGCCAACTAAATGAAGGGTCTAGATTGTGCTGATTCAAATGCGTGCCCTGTACACACATCAGAGAATCATTCAAAGCGATGTCCTGTGTGTCAGAAAAAGAAACGGTCGAGATTGCACTGATTGAATCAAGGGTTCAAATCGCATCGATTCAAACGCATACTCTGTTCATGTGTTAGAGAATCATTAAAAGTGATGTTTTATGTGTAAAAAAAAGGTCGAAATTGTACACAATAAATCAAAGGTCCAAATTGTACCGATTCAAATGTGTGCCTTGCTCATGCGTCAGTAAACCATTAAAAGTTGTGCCTAAAAAAGCTAAACGAGTTTAATAAATATAGACAATTAATTTTTAAATACATAACGAAAATACGTTTTTATTATGTACTTGGAATATATACACAACGAAACGTTGTGTATGTATTCCAAGTACATGTTGTGTAAGTATTCTAAGTACATAATAGAAATGCATTTCTGTTATGTATTGTATACAACAGAAACACGTTTTCGTCGAGGGATATTTTCAAAAAAAAAATTACAAACAAAAGCTTGGGTGAGAATAACAGTACCCTAAGTCAATTTAGCCCATGCAAACCTCGAAAACTTATTGGTCCAAGCAGCCCAATGGGCTGGTCAACTACCCAGTTACACTTGATAGAAAATAATCTAAAACTAAAATTATGAAAAAACAATTTAAAATAAAAAATACTCAAAACTACAGTATCAAAATCAATATCAATCACTCCACCAAAAAAAAAATAAAATATCAATCATATTATATTTCAATGTTAAAATTATATTTATAGAATTTAATTTTCACCTATATTAATTAATTCGAAATTTCATCAAATATAACTTTTACAATAATTATTAAAAAAGACCAATAATTATAACTATATAAAAATTCATAATTAAATAAGAGTCCTTACACCACAAATAAATTCTTAAATACATACTTTACTTTTAAAATGCATATTATTTTGCGTAACTTCAGTATATCTTTTACGACTAAACGAAATATATATTTTGCTTATTCACTCAAAAAACATAAGAAAAAAAGAGAGAATGGTTTGAAGCCCCCGTAACACCAAGAAATTTGGGTTTGGAGGTTTCAGTTAATTCCTTTCCGTGGGAGCAATGGAAGAGAAAGATTGGGACGATGAACAGTGTGACGACACCCTCACCATGACCACCGTTTCTCGGCACTGTTTCGGCGACGATGACTCCGAAAGCTCAAGCGTTTGCATTTCCATCATCGAGGTCCTGAATTTCCCAATCCCACTATACTGACCCTGAATTTCCCATCCAATCCAACTAACAATTACTCTTGTATTATTTCGGTGGCTTCACCGCAGAACATGAAGGACGACTATGGCCAATTCGTGTGGCCCTGCAGCGTAGTTCTCGCCGAGTACGTTTGGCAACACAAACAGCGGTTTTCAGGAGCCACCGTTGTCGAGGTAGGTCTTATTTCAAATTCCTGTGTTATGTGCTCCTTATTATCCATTCTTTTCTTTCTTATTATATTAATGCAGCTAGGTGCTGGAACTTCCTTGCCTGGCTTGGTTGCAGCGAAACTCGGTGCCCGTGTCACTCTTACCGATGACTCCACCAGATTAGAGGTATTACCATCTAATTATTATTATTATTAAGCTTTCAAAATAAACCAATTGTTGTCCATTGTGGTCCAATCTGGCTCGTACAGGATTGTCTTTCATAGAAGATACTTGTGGTCTTTGCAAAAAATAAACCGATTGTCAATATGATTCATTGGTTTTTATCAATAGTATTGTCATATGATTGTTATAAGCTTATGATTAAATTAATGACTGGAAGATCCAGGAAGTTAATATATCTATCAGGTGACTGCTGCTTGTTTTGGACGTGCAGGTGCTTGACAACATGAGAAGAGTTTGTGACTTGAACAAACTTGAGTGCAATGTAAGCTATCATTATATTAGTTAATGTTTCAACATATTACAGATAATGAAGCCTGTGGTGAAAATGTGCATGGCTGAATGTGTTAATGTTTTAGTAGAATATTATAACAGCACTGTGTTTGTTTGTGGCATGGATTTTGTAGAAGGTGATGAATAAGCGGAATTGTTCCAACCAATGCTTGTGTGTGTACATGATGTTGAAATTTTACCATGTTGTTTCTGTTATCTGAATGTTTTGTCTTCTATTTGCAGGTGTTGGGATTGACATTGGGAGTTGGAATTTGTCCATATTCAGTTTACAGCCGACGATTATTCTAGGGGCTGATGTGTTGTATGATTCAAATGGTGAGAAAAAATGGGCTGTGTTAGTTGTCTGTCACCTTCCTCTGTCTATTGGACTAAGTATTGATTTTGATGTATTATTTAGCCTTTGATAACCTCTTTGCCACTGTGACATTCTTGCTCCGAAATTCTCCTGGGTCAATTTTTATAACTTCGTACCATAATCGAAGGTACTTTTCATTCTATATGATGCTCAGAACTTGTGAGGCCATATCATCCTAGCTCTACAACCTGCATCTGATATTTGTTTCCCTATTCTTTAATTTAGATATCTAATTGTTTGCAGTGGGCATCACCTTATTGAGTTTTTGATGGGAAAATGGGGCTTAAAGTGTCTGAAGCTTCTTGACGGGTTTTCCTTCCTGCCATCCGACAAAGCATCACTGCTAAGTGGTAACATTCAATTGGCAGAGATAGCTCTTATCTCAAAAGATAATGCTTGAGGTAACTCAAAATTTTGTGATAAAATTTAGTAGTTTTTTTGTCATGCAGCTGCTGTTGTTATCTATGTTGTTCTGTTGCTTTCAGAAAATTCCATCTCATATCTAGAGGATCAAACAATTGAATAGGACATGATCAGGCTACAGGAATGCCTCCAAAAATGGATATCATACTTTTCTGCTATACATTAGATGAAGAAAAAGCACTGTTCCTTGTTATTCTGTGGTTACTTAATGTTGAGACATGGTATCAAGCAGCAATCTTTGTGGATGGGGAACCGGGATGGCACTTGTTGAGGAATCCTCTAGTGTTATTTATTTCAATAGGATTTTGAGTTACATCTGAGCTTGATTTAATTTACCTTTAAGAATCACTAGGTGTGTTCTTATACATATATAAAAAAATGTTTAAATGTTGATATTTGCTGTGCTGTCATCAAGTGGCTGGAGCCCAAATGTTGATATTTTGAGTTGATAATTTAGGACGTTCTCTTTTGCAATGAAAACTGTTGCATTCTTCGCAACATTTCATCCTTATATCTTAGAAACTACGTTTAGCAATCAAAAGTAGTTTTGGGATAAAAGTGGGGAAAGTGAATGCTCAAACATGGACCATGCCTAGAAGTACAGTCTTCACCAGTAATGTTCTCTGAAGCTACATTACATATGTTCATGACAAGATTTAGCCTTACTATGGTGGAAAAATCATGACAGAAATATGGTTTCTTTATATGCTATTTCCAAATTGTAGTCTTTGGTAATTTAGGTTTGTTAGGCATGTTTCTGACAAGATTGAGGTCTTACTTTTTACCATGACTCTTGTTACTTGATTAAGCAGGGATTCCCGCATGTGTCTAAGTGGGACATGCTTGAGATTTTATTAACTTGAGATAAATATACATATTTCTTTTTGTAGACGAAAGAAACATAATATTCTTGCCCTATTGGAAATTCGATCCACCAATTTCATACTTCTAACTTGTTTGGAACATCAATTTAATTTGAATTGATTTAAGACCTTTTAATTGATCACTCTGCAGTCCTTTCTAACCTCCTGCCCACTATTGATGCTTCCCATTTTGATCATGGACTTCGCAAAAGCCTCATAAAAAGCCTTTTGTGAGGTGGCAAACTTCGTAACCAGATTCTTGGTGTCTGGGTTATCAAGCAAAGCTTGATCAGAAGAAAACAGGCCTTTATGTTGAGGATCAACTTGTAATATGTATTATCGAAAGTTGTTGAAGAAGGGTCCATAGTGGTGCCTGCATTTTTTGCCTGATTTTTAGTGGACAAATTGATTTCAGTTTTGCTGCAAATGACGGATTTAATAAAGGGTCCACATCATGTGTAGCATCAAAGTTGCGGATTCTGTTCTGGAAAGATGAGCAGTGAGAGAAACCCAAAGTATGTCCCCCTACATATGGGTCAAAAGACATTTTACTCTAAACTCTGTTCAGATATAAATTGGAACAAATGAAAAAGGGTTAAGTTTTGGCAGTTTTGACTTTTGACATTAGGAGGAATAACTTACCTGACAGAGCTACCAGGTCTTCCCCTGACAGTCCTCTTTGAGAGAAGCTTTGCCTCAGTTGTGATAATTTGAAGGTTGGCCCTGGTAATTGTATGGTTTCATTGGCCTTAGATGTTCTACCATCTTTTCTTCCTTAGGAACATCCCATCTAGGTCCTCCAGACTGTAGAATATACTTATACCATTAGTCAAAACTTGCAAGTACATGTTACCTTGGCTGCATTTGTCAATTCTCAAAGGCATAACAATTGTTTAGGATCTGAGTGAGAAATTTGGTACTTTACATAGTTCTTTTACCAGAAAAACTGCGTCCCTTGCTGCTAGAGCAAGGATATCAGCACAAGAGACCACACCAGGGCATGAGCTTCTACTGCTTTCTTTGCTGCATCAATGACATAGAATGCATGCAAAGAAACGTTTGGGGGCCCGTCTTTTTCTGCTTTGTTGTTTCCTTTTGAATTTAGCAGCACAGAGGCATCACACCCCTTCAAGAGTATAGGAAAAAAAAAAAGTTCTAATTAAATGATGCATCAAATGAAGCGAAACAGTCAAGAGGAAAGGAGGAGGTCAAATAGCATTACCCGAATGAAACATCATGGAAATGCATTCTTAGAAGTGCTGCTGGAACAGTTTGTCCTTAGCAGTGGCATCCTTCACTGCCTGGGCAACAATGAACTCCAGATCAGGGCATGTTTTTTCATAGTAGTTTAAGCTCAGTGACTTGCCTTTAGAGACTACTAACATGATGATCAAATTCAAGAATGCACCATGACAGCCATGTCGATGATTTTTAGCTTTTAGCCGTGGAAATCAAAGATGGGGAAAATGGGTTTTTATAGAGATAAAAGTGATTAATTATTGTATGAGATACTGTGGCCATAGAAATCAATTCGTTAAGTAGTACTGTCAATGAAGTAGTATGTTGAAGCATTCTCATTACAAAAAGACAATCCACTTTATGCTCCGTGGACTAAATGAAGGTTAAACTTTTCAAGCCGCTGGTAGCTTTCTGTGGCTTATAATGTTCCTTATGTTACTCTTGATCAGAGTAATGTAATTACATGTTCAAGCTAAATCCAGTCTTAAGCTTATAGTTTCATGTCTTCACTCTTCATAAGTACAGTTGGTAAGATCACAATGTCATGGAAAAAGATCCTCTCCAATTATATGAAAACTGGATGTAATCTTAACCTTTGATTAATTTAATATTTAATAAATTTAAATAAAAACTATGCATTGAATGGTGAGGATTAAAAACTTGGACACTTTTCAGTTTTTTTCAACTGGAGAGGATCTAGGCCTGTCATCCGCTAGGGCCAGGATACATCATCATGATTCATTGATATGACATTATCTTGTGGTATTCTCCTATTGTCCTAATGTCACAAGAGAAATGTTTGATTTTACTGCGAGCTTTTTTTCTGTGATCAAATACTTGTGATATTCCAGTTTAGGCATTTGACGGAAATTGAGGCCATCAGCCTCGTGGTCAAAAATGTCCATGTCATATTTATTTAAGGTTTAATTACTTTTTTGGTACTTATAAGTTGTGGGAATTTTACCTTTTGGTTCTTATAATTGAAAATAATTTCCTTTAGTCTCTATATATGTATTTTCGATACCGATTTGGTCTCTACCATTTTAACCGTCACAAATTGAATAAAAAACGCCAAAAAATGTCAATTTGTAGTGGTTTTTCACCTCTAATTTTTGTTTTGTAATGGTTTTCTTTCACTAAGTTAAGATGCACTTGACAGCAAAGACCAAACTGGTATAAAAAGTGCATGTATAGGGACTAAAAAATATTATTTTCAACTATAGAGACCAAAAGATAAAGTTAACACAACTATAGGGATCAAAAAGATAATTAAATCTTATTTTAATGTTATGTTTTGGATCAATTTTTTGTAAAAAAAGTTTACGTTTTTTTAATTAAAAAACTATTATTCTTAATTTGTGAAAAAAGTACTCAAATTATTTTTTCCAGTTTAGCTTTTTTTTTTAGAAAAAAGGTTGTTTAATTATCTTAAAATTTTATAGGCATTTTAAATTGAAAATAAATGTATATTTTTAAAGATGGCACGAGAAAATGGAGCCTAAATGGGGTCACTCAAAAGTCTGATCACCACGAACCAAATCGACCATTAGATATGCTCGTGGTTTTCACTAGCAAGGAAACTGCGCCTCAGTTTATAGGAATGTATTCGTTAGTTAAGGTGGAGCCATCGTAATTTTGTTTTTTGTTTTAGGTGCCAAGCTTGCCATTGCAAGTCTTTTTGGTTGTGATGGTAGCCAGGTCTTATCAAAACTATAATTATTGTAGCAGCTTTCCCTGCTGATGTGGATTATAGTCCAAAGGAATCTAATTATTAACGATACTGATTTGTGTCCGGACTGTATGGTGCATTTGTAAAAGCAAATAGTAATAATGTGATTTTTTTTTAAGTGTTAAGATGAAAAGGAGCTCACTGAATCTGTGGGGACTGGGGTTGTGTAATTTATGTAATATGAGTCTGCAGTGCACTTTTTAGGTTGAAAATGTTAGCAATTAGATGATTGTTGTGAATATAATCTACAGAGATGCATTCGATATTGCTACGTGGCCAGTTATGGTGTTTGCTGGTACTGCTATATTTGTGCGGTTCCAAGGTCTACTACTGAAGTCCGAACCGTGGATATTTTAGTGTATAAAAAATCCATAAAACTCTCTCTCTCCCTCTCATTTTAGATACGTAATTTTTAAGAAAATACTTAATATACACTCACTTTTCTTTCCTCCTACTTTTCTCTCATTTTCTTTGGATTCGGATTTTCTGCAATCAAAGAAAGCATGCATTCACGTATCGGTCAATTAGAACTGGTGATGATGAGGATCGGACAGTTCATATAGGTAGATTCAACTTAAATACCATTAAAATATAAATTATCCTATTTTTATCGAATGGTTTGAATTTTTGAAGTCTTAGAATGCATGGAATCCATAGAGGCTTCTCTCCATCTCTCTTTTTCTATCAAATCATTTGTCACATATTATTTTATCTCTGGTTATCTTCCCCCCCCCCCCCCCCCCCCCCCCCCCCCCCCCCCCCCCCCCCCCCCTCTGTATCTCATCTTCTTTCTACCTAGTACCCACACACCACATGTCTTAGGTTTAGATGTGTAATGTTGATCATTGATCGACTGGTACAAGATGCATTAGACTCAAAAGCACATTAAAATACACAGTATCAATACTTCTTTCAAATGCAGAATCAAGCCAATAAGTTTCATTATTTGGTAGGGACTACTCCTGTTCTTAACTAATCCTCACGAAAATAATGGTGTTTTTATTTTAGAATTTTTTACACCTTATCTGCAATTGCTTTGCTTCTAACCCAGAATGCTACTACATTACAACCTTCCAACGCTTCGTCAACTTATTGTAATATTACTAATTGGAATCGCATCAATGATCCCTTAAACGCACCTCTCTTACACTAGGTATTGTAGCCTTTTGCATTACAAGTCTGTAATTGATGTACGTACGTTTACCTCTTTTGAATGCTGTTCCAACCTGATTAAGAAGGTTTATAAGATTAAAATCACGAGTCAAGATATAAATGTAAGATGATTATGTTGTGATCTTTGCCAATATCTAGATATGATAGAATTTTGGTCCAAACACATATAATTACAAAACAGATGATGTTTTAGCACACCCAGTGTTATTGGGTGATTTGAAGACGACATTGAATTATGATCTATCTTTAGAATATGAATGGAATGTCCATGATGGAGACCATAATCTATCTTTAGATTATGTGTAAGATACTTTCTTTTACTAATCCAAATAAATGAAGAAAACTTTTTTTAAATTCTTTCTTTGTTATTTCTATTCATATAAATAACTCATTTTTTTTATTTCTTATTATTTCTTTCATATTTCTTCTCTTTATCCAAACAAAATGTAAGTGAGAAATAACCAAGAATTAGTATTTTTCAATGGTTTAGCTACTGTGAGAAATTGCCTAAGAAACAAATAACATACGTCAGTGCCACATGAACTAAAATAGCTCTATAGAGCGAAGTTGCTGGTAATGTGAGTCCTTTAATCCCCTGTTAAGTAAATACAATTACTAAGTTCATTTATCTGACTGCATGGACAAATCAAATTGGAAGTTGTCATCCATCTGAGTGTTGGTCTTCAATGTATGGAAGAGGAGGACGTAAATGGCTTTGTCGGTCTGTTGAAATGCAATAAGTAATGCCAATGTAGATGGAAACGATAATGATATTAACAATGAGAATGTAAAATGCCTATGAGAAAAGCAAGATGAAGTTGCCAACTCTCATAGCCACTTGTATTATGACACCTTGATTGAATGGGAAAGAGATGAAGGTGTAAGATGTACTTTAAACTTGGTGTTGACATGTTGTGTATAACTTTAACCGACAACTTTGTTAGTTTTATAGGCATTTTGCATCATTTAATTTTAGTTTAATTACTCATTTGGGTTTTATAGTTGCACAAACTTTATCTTTTAGTCCCTACACTAAAAAACCACTTGTTTTAGTCCCTATATAAGTACTTTTAGTTCCATTTTGGTCCCTACCGTTAAAAAAAAAAAAGTAAACACTGTTAATAATGAATGATGTGGTGCTGACATAGTGTTGACATGTGTTGCGCTTTATGTTTTAGTCTTTTATACTTACAGTATTTAACTTTTTGGTCCCCATATTTGCATAACTTTTACGTTTTAGTCCCTACACCTAGAAATTACTCGTTTGGGGCAGCACTTCATGTTTCTTAATTCTTAAAATATATGTTTTCACCTATGCATAGACACACATCTTATCTTTTGCCTATTAAATAGGCATACAACTCATTTTCTACTCATACATTAAAAGTATTCATAACATCAACAATCACAATCAAGGGTTTTGGTTTTGTTAGTTATTTGGTTTTGGTTAGGTTTGGCACTATCTTTCATAGTTCTACTGTTATATGGTCATTTGAGCTCATGATTCTGTGCCACCACTTGTTCGTTGTCGAAAAGCATCTACCACCTTTCGTTATCGAATGGGTTATCTTTTCTACATCCTTTCCTTGTTAAGGGACCATACCCTTCATTAGACAAAGGTAGAGTCTCACCACACTCTAAGATGGAAGGGATCACAACTCGGACAAACCTAAGGGAATGCTACTTTTCCTTTATCAAGGGGTACTCCAACCACACCTTGAATCTGAAGAGGACTCTACCTTGGAAACCGATGAGGATCTCCACCCTTCCCTTGTTAAGGGGCATCCTCTTAATTCTTAAGTGTTTTAATCGTTTTATTACATAAGGTCCTATATGTCACACACAAACACATGCATTCATCAATTACATAGGTACGACAAGTACACCACACAATCCTACTATAATACCAAACATTAAAATTAGCAATAATAAAGAAGTCAAACAGCCACAAGAATCAAAATTAAAAACAAGGACCAATACACACAACATAAATCATTCAATCTTGAAGTTGAAATATCAACACTTATTTCAAAGGGTTCGTGCTTAATGCCAACCTTAAGCACTTATATCACTTCACTAGAGGCACTAGATTCCTTCTTAGAAGGGTTTACACTTAGTGTAGTAAGGCTATGCTTAGTGCCAAATCTCGACTAAAGATTTGAGCTTAATAAGGGCATGTTCGTGCTTAGTGCCACAACGTGGGGCATCAAGCACAAAGCTTTGGAAGTCTCATGCTTAGCATAAGGAGACTTGGGCTTAGCACTTCTGAGCAGCACACAACACAAGTCTCTAGAGGTTCTGTGCTAGTGAGAAGGCTGTCTTGCTTAGCATGAAATTACAGGACATTATACACATGTCTTTAGTTTTCCATGCTTAGCGACACCATCGTGTGCTTAGTGCCCCAACAACATGCATCAAAACATTCAATTTTAAGAGGGCTTACACTTAGCAAGAGGGCTTCCTCACTTAGTGCAATGACACAGGGTATTAAACTCACTACACTAAAGGGTTCATGCATAGTGAGAAAACTTCTCTGCTTAGCATGATAACCTAGAATGTCAAAACCTTGACTCTGGGATTGCTCGTGCTTAGTGTAGCTCATGGCGCTGAGTGCGAAGCAACAAACAACAGATTGTGAAACCTAGATATGTGTTCCTAGGGAGGCCATTCATGGCTTTCCTGGACTTAAACCACGTATTCATGACCTACAATCATATCTTTCACATTCCTAAACTTTATATATACTCTATAAATCCTTCAAATGTTATAAAACTCAATATTTCCTTAAAATTCCTAGGCATGAATAGTGTATACAAAATGGGTTGGCAAAAAGGGGAAGAATCATCAAGAACATGGGGATGGAGGACTTGACAAGACAAAGAGAAAGCGCTCACTTTGCGAGATGAACAAAGACAAGCTCTTGGGAGTTAGGCCTTTGATCTCCTCCTTCCCTTATTCTTCCTCTTTTCCTTCTTTTCTATTTTCTCCCCTATTTTCTCCCCCCTCTCTCATAACGTATGTGTGTGTATAAGTCTAGGTGGGCTCAGACTCTTTGTGCTCTTAAATTTTATTTAGGCCCCATTATTTGATTCCCATTAATTTCCAACATTATGATAACTCTAAACATTATTATCTAAGGCATCTTCAACAGATATTATAGAGGTAGGGATAAAAGAGGTTTTTTTTATAATTTATTTCTAATACCCAAAATTGAGAATATTACATTATTCACCTAACCATTACTTTTTGGTGAGTTGATTGATCTTTAATGATGATGGTATAATAAAAAAACAAAAAGGAACAACATCCCTTCGTCTCTTATCACATTCAATTACCAACTTCTAGCAGCCTCTTATTTCCCATCCAAATGAAGCATGTTACTTGCATTTTGGTTTATATTTGTCCACTTGTTTTAAAATGAAAAATAAAAAATAAAAAAAATTAAATGTTCAAATGAAAAAATAAATTTATTTAATTATTGTGTTCGTTGATTTGATGTATTATTTAATCATTATGCGACTTTTTGAAATTTTATACTTATATCTTAAAATGATTTAATATTCTATGAATCAGATTTGTAATGGTATTAAGTATTTCAATTTTGCAACTATAATATTTATTTTAAGAGTAAATAGTATATATGTTGATAGTGTAAAGAGTTTTTCATTGTTATCTAATCACAATTGTTATATATGATAAGTTCGTTATTTTACAATAACTACATTAGAAGTCATACCTATTATGATTTCTTATTGGTTGAATAGATATCCTCTCTCTATATATAAAATAGAATATTACTTTGAATGAGAGTGTTTTAAGGGGTTATTCTTTAATGATTACGTTTTTAAGAACTTTTAACCTTTTATCTCTTTGAACATATAAATTATATTTTAGATTTGTAATAACAATTTATATTATGAGTTATTTTTAACTATTGATAATTTAAAAATATTAAAATTTAATTTAGAACTAAAAATAAAAAAGATAAAAAAATTCCTAAAAACGCTGTCGTCGAAGAAAATAAGCTAAAAACGCTTTCATTGAAGAATAGCCCCTAAAAACACTCTCGTTCAAGATATCTATTCAAATTTATATATAGAGAGGATATAGAGGATAGAGGATTTTTTTAATGAAGAGAACTTAAATAAAAATGAAGTTTTAGAAAGTTAGTTAATAGTTTTGCTTTCTCCTTTTTCTTTTATATTTCAAATTTCAAAATTCAAGTACATCCATCCCAAGAAATTTAACCTAAAAATAACTTTAAACTTAAAAATTATAAAATTACAAAATAATTTTAACTTTAAATTTGAAAAGGGCAAATAATTTAACTTTAAATAATTTTAAGTCAAAAAAAGGCAAACACAACCTAATAATTAGTGAGTAGAAAAATTAGTTATTTCTGTTAATTAAAAGTTTAAATTTTGTTAAAAAATCAATTTAAAATTTAATAATAGAAAGAGAAAGATATAAGTATTTGTTTTAAACTCTTTTTTGATTTTCTTTAGAGGTTTAATATAAAAAGTTTTATTGGATTTAATATTTTATATTATTTAACATTAGTATAAATTTAAAGCACATATTATGAATCAATCCTTTTATAAGGATAGATAAATGTAATTTATTTTGTGAGTCAAACATTTTCTATGTATATTAATGTGATATATTATTATAATATGATAAAGAATATAACATAGATAAATAAACTTTACAACTTAATACGTGTTTGGCTCTATTTATTTTTTTGCTAATTTTTTGAAAATGCATTTGAAAAAATAATTATTTTGAAAAATAACTTTTAACAAAATCCCCAAATCTTACAAATATTTGTGATATCAAATAAGTTATTTAAATGTAAGAATATATGAAATAGACCTTAATTTGATTATTGTAACTTAATAAATGATTGTTTTGATATTAATTATTTGATATAATAATTTTTGTAAGAACCAACTTAATATAGGATAATAAATAATAGTTTAGTGTTTTCTAAATAAATTATAATATCGAAAATCAGTTTTAGTGTGACTTTTAGGGTGGTTATTATCAAACTCAACAAACTTACTATACACGTGAGTTGTGATTAAATGAC